>PPHD01003040.1:0-21606 GCA_002909625.1 Bambusicola thoracicus
AGGAAACAGGGAGAAGCCGGGGGGAAGGCAACAAAAAGAGGGGTTCAGCAACAGGGTGAGGCACTCATCTGGGCAAGGAGACAGTGATGGTGGGGATGACACAAGTCCTCTCCCCTCCAGACCATGGGAGCAGCCAGGGAAACTGAGGCGCACCCCTGGTAGCGCAGCAGGGTCACAGCCCCAGCACCCCCATGGACACACAGGGGGACTGAAGGTCACGTGTGCATCCCCCCAGCCCACAGACAGGATCGGGTACACCATACCCCGCCCTGGGGCTGAACATAAACCGGTTCCTCACGACACCCCCCTGCACCCCCCCACGCACACAAGGCACCCCAAGCATCCCGCAGCCCCATCCCCAAGAAGGGGGACCTGGCTTTCCCCTGTCCCTCCCCAGGCCCCCTGCAGTAAAGCACCGCAGGGCTGCCGCTTACCTGGGCCGGGCTGTGGGGGCCGCAGGGGGGCTCGGGGGAGGCTCGATGGGACGGGCGTGCTGCGTTGCGCTGCGCTCAGCACCAGCCAGGCAGCAGCACCGTGCACGGCCGCGGGAGCGCGCCCAGCCTGCAGCCTCCCGTCGTCAAGGCAACCAGGGATGGAGCCGATGCTTAAAAGGTTGCAAAAACCATCCAGGGAGGATGTGGACCCCCCCCACACACGCCCCGACATGCACGTGCCTCGGCATCGGGTTTCTTAGGTACCAGGAAGGGCAGGTGTTTGCTGTGCCTTGTGTGCACACCTGGGGCTATAGGGTGCTCAGCACCCACTTGGCACAGAACAGTGCAAGGTGATGTGCTCCGGCACTGCTCCTGGGGCACAGCGGGTGCTGGGCTGTGGGAGGTGGCACACAGCAGCAAGGTGTGCACGGGTGTCCGGCCCCATTGGTGCTGCAGGGCTCCAGCAGGGTTGGGAACAGGCTCTTATCACCCTTCAGCTGTGCTGCAGCGTGGCTCTGGGGAAGCTGAGCAGGGCAGCCTTTTCTTTGGGATCCTTGGGATCCTGGTGCATGAGGTGCAGGGCAGCAGGACAGGACAGAGCAGGCAGTTCTCTCTCCACTCCTCCCCCTTGCGCGGTGGGGAGGGTTTCATGGCTGAGCTCTTGTAGAAACAAACACCCCAAAACACCTTTGGAGAGGCAGCTGGTGCCATCTCCCTGCCAGACGTGCCAGCTGGGAAGGAGCTGATGCAAGAGCTACGTAGAAGCACGGGATGGGGCTGGGGAAGGGGCAGAGCGGCTGCACCCCATAAGCTGCTGCTCCAAGGCCACGGAACCAGGCAGTGCTGCCTCCTCCCAAACCCCAGGGCTTGTGCCTGGGCCCTTATCCCAGGGTGCCACATCCGTGAGCCCTACGGAGAGCAGCAGCCTGCAGCCGGGGTACCGCCGGGCTCCCCCGCTCTCCACTGCCTGCATTTTCCCCCAGCTTGGGGTGATGTCAGGGAAATTCAAAGCTGGCAGCAGACGAGCGGCTCGGGCTGAGTAACCGAAGCCGCCCACAGGAGCTGCAGTAATGAGGCTGTCTGGTTGTCGGGCTGCAGCTGCCCGGATCGGGTTGCCCGCAGAATGCAACCCGCTCCCGTGAGGCTGCACGGCTCAGCTTTCCCCTAATGAGCCTTCCATTCCTTAATGAAGCTTGGTGGGGCACTGTGTGCCATCTGAGCACGTCTTCCCACCTCTTAGCAGGCCAGAAAGGCCCTGAAATATTTCAAGGCTGGCTGCGCTGGCAGCAGGGGAGAAGGCAATGCAAGACCCAGGTGAAATAACGCTGCCCCAGCACAGAGCAGGGGTGGGCTCGGGCTCCTGCAGCATTGTGTGGGCTTTGCTTTGCCATTTCAGGGCGCTGAGCTGCTGGGTGCTGTGGGTTAAACACGCAGCAGTGCTCCGACACCTGCTGTTGGGCGGCACTGTCATCTTTGCGTGCAATGAGCTGGCAGTTCTCAGCACAGGTTCTAAGCCAGGACTGTCTCAGCTGCCCTCAGCATCCGGGCATAGGGGAGCTCTTGGCATTACGCACTGCGGGGTGACAAATGCTCCCGGCAGGTGATGGGGAGCACCTCAGGGATGGGGGATTCCAGCACCCAGCCCACCATCACCTGTGATGCATGGAGCCCTGCCTCCATGGTGCAGAGCCCCGGCAGGGAGTGCCAGCTGGCTCCTGTAGCAAAAACACAGCCACGACAAACCTTCCCCCGGCGTGCACCATCCCGGCGGTCACTATTTCCTGCAATAACTCATTTCCCCCTCGATAAAATGAGTTTCCCCATGGGAAGCGGCAGCCAGTATTGGCAGGAAATGAGCCTTGATTTATATGGCTCCTTGGCACTGTAAAATTAAGATTCTTCGAGCACCACGGTGAACTGAGAAGCAAATCATCCCCGAATGCACTGCTGGTGGCTGCCAGCATCCTGCCATGCAGCCCAGGGCGAGTGGGGTCCCTCCGGATCAGTGATGCTCTGCAGCTAGTGCTGCATTTAGGGCTGGGCTGGGCAGAAATGCTATGTGCTGCCAGCACTGCCACCCTGCAGGGCACGAGTGCTGATCTTCACATGGCGATGGGGGGGATTTTTGAGCATGGCATCCGACCACCTGCCTTCCAGGCAAGGAAAGGAAGACGCATCTCCCAAATTACCGCAGAACCCTCTGGGTACAGAGCTCTGTGCTGAGCTGGTTGGTGCTGGGAGCAGTGGGAGAGCCCTCAGCCCATCGGCTGCCTCTGCTCTGCTGTCCCCCATCCCTTCCCTGCCCTCCTGTTTCTGCTTCCCACTGGGTGCAGGGGGGAGGAGGGGCAGAAGCTGGCGCGGGTGCCCCCGTGCTCGTGCCCTGCCTCAGCTACAGATGTGCTGCAGGTCCCAGGAACCCTCCCGCTTGCTGGGAGAATGCAAACACAAGGCTATTTTGCATCTCTAATTAGCATCGGAGGATAATTGGCCCCTCTGCAGCAATTATGCAGAAAGCGAGTCATTGTGGAGGCCCCCTGACATGGGGCAGGTGCTGCCAGCAACCCAGCTCCCACCACAACAATCCCCTTTTTGTCTGCCCATACGCAGCCCGAAGGCATCCCGTGAGCCCCTTCCGGGGCAGGGGCCAGGACATAAAGGCTCCATTTTTCCTGGGAAAATGCCTCTGCACAGAGTCTGCTGTGGGGAGCAGCAGAGAGGAGTGCGTCCCTATAGCCCACAGCCACGGCAAGGTTGGGGTCGCTGCCTTCTTCCCCCTATGCTGCCCTGCCCCGTGGGGAAGCACCTTCTCCAAGGCTCCTCTGCTAAAACACCGCAGGATCCTCTGTTTGCCTTCGTGGTGTTGCACAAACACTGCCCTGCTAGCTGCCCCACCGGGGACAAAGTCTGTCCGTGGGGCAGAGCTGCACAGGAGGTATCTACAGCCGCCCGGGCTGCCTTTCCTCAATCCCTTTAGGTAAATCCATCCCACACAGCCGGGCGGTGCCATGGGGCCGGTGGTATGGCACTGTGGGAAGAGGCAGAGATGGCCAAGAGGGGCAGGAGGGGAGGGGGACACCTCTGCAAGCACCTGGGGACGGGCTCAGTGCTGTCGTCAGTGGCAGACCTGGCATTTAGCTGCTGATAAATTCCCCTTTGCGGTGTTAATCTCCTTCCCAAGCCTCTCCTCTCCCTTTTCCAGCTCTCGTCCCTGAGCTGAGGAGGCGTAGGGACACAGCACAGCGTCATCACCAGTGGTGCCACCAGCATCCTGACTAACCAGAACTGCCCCTGCTGCATGGGGTTATTCCCTGCCTCGTTACCCCCCAGGCTGTGCACTGCCAACCAGCTGCAGGAGCCAGACTTTGGTGTAAGGTCACCGTGCCCCAGAGCTCGGACAACCCATAGTGGCTGTGCTGCAGGAAACGCCGTGTCCCAAATAGGCGATGTGTGGCAATGCAGCACCCAGCGGGGCTGAGAACTGCGGGAGCAGCTCGGGGAGGCTGCAGGAGGAGCGCAGCTCTAATCCGTTTAGCAAAGCGCTTGCTTTGCTGTTTGTGAGGCAGGAGCAAGAATGGCAGAGAGGAGATGTGTGCAGTGCAGCAGGATGAGAAGGACAAGGGCAGCAATCCTGGTCAGGGCACGAGGCCAGGAGATGTGTTTCTCCCCTGCAGTCGTTGCTGCATCCCTGGGTCTGCCCCATGAGGTTCGGCTTTCCCCCTCCTTGTCCTATTGGTGAGCCATCCCTGTTCTTCTAAAGGAGACAAAATGAGGGGATGAAATGGTGGCAAAGCCCCAGGATGCCACCGGCTGCTCCGTGCATTCCTGCAGCCGCATCCCTCAGCCCCTCATACCCAGGGGTAGCTGTGGGCTGTGGGGGCTGAGCATTGCCCCCGCTGCCCTCGGGAGCCTCCGGCTCATCCTAAGCCTCCTCGCACAGCTCCCTGCCAGCTGCTTGGTGCTGTGGCGTTGGGTGAGGAGGGGGTGCGAGCAGAGCCTGCGTTTCTTTGAACCCAGGGCTGAGGGCAGGATCCTGAATTTCTCACCAGGCAACTAAAGGGATGCCAAGCGCATAGCAAGGAGGCAGAGGGAAGACGAGCACAATTGTTCCGTTTGCTCAGCGCTGACAGCCCTGACAATTGCAGGCTGTTCGGGCTGGCTTTTTGGCTCCCAGCCCTCTTTTATCCATTGTGGGGAGCTGGAGGGACCCCGCTCCTGGCGCAGGGTGGTCTGTGGGCTCTCCATGGAGCAGCACAACGGCCCAGCCTCCCGCTGCCAGAGCGAGCGCCGACTTGGGGCACTCCTGGGGCCAGCAGCCCCCTAGGGCCCCCCAGCAGCCCCTCAGGAGCCCTCGGGTGCCAGCAGGGCTGCGCGGGCTGTCATGGAGCTGATGCAGCTTTTGCATAACACACAGAGCGGGGGCGAGCCACAAGATGCCACAGAACCTCTGCTGCCCCCCATGAGACCCTTTACCGCTGTTTCCCACCTGACAGCAGCCCCTGAGCCCAGGCACAAGATAGAAAGCCATCCTCAATCCCACGGAAGTTTGGAAATGGCTTAAACCAGGCAGCAGCGAGCTGCTATGCCAGAATCTCCCTTCCCAGGTCTGGGAGCATTGCAGGGCTGACACCATCAGGGTGCACAGGAACACGCCGAACCCGAGCGTCCCATCCACTCACCGGGGCCACCGCCGTCCCCATCACCCACCGCCCATTGGGAGCCCCCCATTGCCAACCTCCCGGAGCCAGAACATGCTGGGAGCTCCAGGGACGCGCGTCGGTACCTTGGGCGAATGGCTGCAGGGCCCATGGGAGGGTGCAGGGAGGCCGCTGGGGTGCGGAGGCTGGGAGGCAGCGGGGGTGGCCGGGGTGCTGGCAGGGAACCCAGAGGCTCCGTCTCGCTCGGGCTGGCTCTGCACATTGGGAGGAAGGTCACGGCAGATGGGGAGGAGGGGGTAAAGATCAGCACGGAGATTACAGAGGCATTTTTAGCCAGCCAATCGCCACCCCGGCTCGGCATAATGACTCCTTCGCAGCACAAGGTGAAAACGTTACCGAAGGAGCGGCAAAGAAGAAGCCTGGGTGGCTGCGGGGGGGGGTCCTCAGCCTCCCCGCACGCTGTGCAGTGAGCTGCCACCTCTCCATGCTCTCTCCTCCCCCCTTCGTCCTATGTACGGCTCACAGACCCCATTCCCCTCTCCTTGTGCCTACCCTGCAGTGTGGGCAGACCTCGGTCTGATAGGTCTGACCTCAGCTGCCCCCTGGTCTGATCAAGAGATTCACCTATGAGAGCCTGCACCCATCTCCCCTGGGGTGCTGAGACCTCCAAGCAGCCTTGAGTGCCGGATGCTGCATGGGGGAGCTCTATGGGACGCAGCTTGTGTCCTGCCATCCTGCACTGGTTCTGCCCTGAGCCACCACGTCCAGAACCAAGGAAGGACAGCGGGACCGCAGGGAGGGCCTGGGCTGTGCTGAACCCACAGATGGTGGTCAGCGGGGTGGATGAGCTGTGGTGCACATGGAGCATCCTTCTGATGCTTGGCCGAGGCTCAGGCAGTATTTCTTGGCATGGAAAGGCAGCACTTGTGGCACACTGCAATGGGAGCAGAGCTATGTGTGTTGGTGCCCAAAATCCCAGCACAAGGTGCTGCTGGGGAGCTCGGTGTGCTGCTGCTCTGTGAGTGTCCCCAGGGTGCCATGGGTGGTCCAGCTGTCCTCCATCCCCTGTCAGGATGCTTTGGGGTATTGAGGGGACTCTGAATGCCTTCAGAAACCCCGAGCCCTTTGCTCCGGAGGAAGCAGCACAGGTGGAACTCCCCATACCTGCACATCCGTTTTGCTCCCTGGGATCTCAGCCAGAGATTTACAGCCTGGCTCCAAAGGGCAGCGCCGACTGACCAGCTCCTCCTGCGGCAAGGGTTGGGCTGGTGGCAACGGGGCTGCAATGTGAGCTCAATGTGGGGATGTTGCACCAGAGGGGCGTCTCCGGGTGTCCTGCTATGAGCAGAGCAGGGCAGGAAAAGCCCTCCTGCAAACATCCCCTCCCCTGATGTCCCCAGGGTATAGCTTTCTCCTCCCTGTAAATAAAGGCAAGCAAAAAAAAAGTCTGCTACTCCCCATTATGAGTCTGCTTGGAAGCACCTGGAGGGGGCTGTGGGAGCCTCTCAGGATGAATGTTTTATCCATGGTGACTGCTTCACACGTACCAAAAGGCAGCCATGCCCAAGCTCTGCTCAGGCCGCTCTGCACTGCCTCAGCCCTGCGGGGTTCCTGGTGCTGTGTGCCACCGGCCCAGGATACAGCCTGAGCAGTGCTGGGCCATGTGCTAATCCATGGGGGATGATCCCGGTCATCAGCACTGCAAATCCCATTGCTCTGTGACACATGTGGGAGCTGCTGGGTGCTGGGGATGGAGTGTCCAGCTGAGCACTGGGGCTGCCCCAACGTCCACGTGGCTCGAGGACGGCTGCTGCTGGGGAACACCGGGGGCAGCCAGGCTGTGTGAGCGCAAGTGGAGCTGCTCCATGGTATGGCCAATGATGGAGGGAGGATGGCCATGGAGGCTGTTGCACAGCCTCAAAGCATGCTCCGTGTTTCCTTTCTGTCTCCATTAATATTTAAAGGCGGCATTAATTGAGAGGATGACACCACGGGGGATGCTGATGCTACAGCGCTGATTCCCATCAGGCATAGCGGCGGACACCTCTCTCGGTGACCGCACTGGGGGCCTTGCGCACCTTGCTGCAGGCAGCGCCGCGGACACCCCCAGCGCTTGGGGGCCTTCGGGAGGCCGGAAGTGAGCGCGCGGCGCATGCGTCTTCCTTTCCGCTCTCGGCCCCGCTGAGACTGTCACGGTGAGGCCGCGCTCCGGGCTCGTATCGGGCTCGCATCGGCTCCATCCCCGGGCAGCGCCGTGAAGCAGCAGCTTGGCAGCGGCGGGGAGTTCAGGCCCGGCCCCTCCGCTGCGGGATTTCCGGAATTGGGGGGGATTTGGGCCCAGGTTATCGAGGCGGGAGACCTGGGAGTGCAGTAGGCCGCGTGAGGCCCGGTTACCAGCAGGCCGGGCCGCGGGGCGCTCAGGGCCGTGGGCGAGCGGCGGAGAAGCCTCGCCGAGTTACTGGAGGGAGAACCTGGCCGTTCTGACCGTGGGGGATTGAGGCCTGCTGGTCTGGCGTGGGACTGCTCCTGGTGGAGCGTGCCCTGGGGGCTCCGTGGGTTCCCTCCACTCGAGTATCCCAGGTGCTCAGCGTCGGTCCCGTTGTTGGGGCTGCCTGTGGAACTCAAGTGGGCTCCAGCAGTGGGTGCTGAGCATTGTGGGAGCACAGTGTCCTTCATGCAGTGTGGCTCTGGGAGGACAGCTTGGGAGGATTGCTCAGCTCCCTGGCTCTTGAACTGAGTGTGAATTACGGAGAACAACGCAAGTGTTGCCAGGCCTGCAGCACCTGCAGTGCAGCAAAAACATGCACTGACATGAGCTGTGTCTGCCAGTGGTAGCCCTTGTCTCTCTAACTGGCACCAGTAGTTCGCAGTCATTAATATGGTGCTATGACTTAATGTTACAAACAAGTTTTGGATGCCCAGGTATTCAGATGCTGAAATCTGGTTCACAACCATTTTTAAGAAACGTAATCTGCAGGGTTTTATTTCATGTTGGGCTTTTTGTTTAGGGCAGCTGTGTGACCCTTTTATTACTTCCGGTGGATGGCAGTTCACCTGAATGCGTTCATTTTAAATAGTCAGCATTTTCTGCCTGCTCTCTCTTCTTTAGATGTTGATGCCCAAGAAGAATCGAATTGCCATCTACGAACTCCTTTTTAAGGAGGGAGTGATGGTGGCCAAGAAAGACGTCCACATGCCGAAGCATCCTGAGCTCGTTGATAAGAATGTGCCCAATCTCCACGTCATGAAAGCCATGCAGGTACGGAGGTGAGGGCAGACTGCTGGGATTAGGCTGCGCGCCAGCTGGGCTTTGGGCATAAGATATTGTATATTGCATACTTGTGGATAAATATTGCCACCTGTTACCAAATAAGCCTTGTCAGACATCGCCTTGTAGTCATCACTTCTTCTGTATTACAGTTGTCCCATTTTCCTGATAATTGCTGTTTCTTATTGACTTGATCTACTCTCCACAGGCTGTTGAAGGCTTTTGGTGTGATCCACATCTCTAGCTCTCTGTGTTTTGAAGCTCTGATGCCTTATTTTCTGCACGTGGACTTAATTTGTAGATTATTGCCTGTTATCCCTGATAAGCGTGAAGTAACTGAGAATTCTCTCTCTAGTCTCTGAAATCCCGTGGTTATGTGAAAGAGCAGTTTGCTTGGAGGCATTTCTACTGGTACCTGACCAATGAGGGCATCCAGTACCTGCGTGATTACCTTCACCTTCCCCCTGAGATTGTCCCTGCAACCCTGCGCCGCAGTCGCCCGGAGACTGGCAGACCACGGCCCAAAGGTAAACTGTGGTTGGGAGGTGACAGCTGTGTCAGCAGAAGGAAGCAGAGAATGAGGTGATGCGTGTTAGACGATGTAGGTGAGGTTAGTCAGCTGGATATCAGCTTCCAGCACCGAGTGGTGTGACTTGCTGTGACTTCTGGATGTATAAACGTTAATAGATGATGCGTAGTTATAGGTTTAATTGCGTTTATATTTGGCACTGATCTGGTGGCTACTGGAGTACTGAAGAGCTGGAGGTGGCTGAAGAAAGTTGTGAGACAGGAAAGCACACAGAGCCTTCCTTCTCTGATAACACAAGGGAGTGGAACCTCTGTGAGCAGCCCCATTGAAACTGTGGATCCAGGGGGCAGGTCATGTCTGGAGCTTCCAGAGGCCTTTTCAGAGACTGTTGGCCTCTTCTGGGAAGAGCACACAGATCACTGCTGTTCTCCATCAGGAAGATGGCATTTGTCAGTCCAGCAGATACGGAGACCCTTGGCTCTAGCAGAGGTATCCTTAGAAAAGCTCCTTGGGAGGCCAGGATTGCCAGTGGAGGGAACAAACTGTGTTTGGGTGTAGCACTCAGGCTGGGGTGCAAGGTTCAGTGATGGCAAATGAAGGCTGAGCCTCGGTGCTGGACAATCCATGTGGGGATTCATCCAGTACCTGAGATGAAGCTGGGTATGCACTCTTCTGCCTTTATCGTGTGCAGTTAGCCTGATTTGCTTTGCAGCATGTTGTTAATGCTGCCATTGCTTTATAAAATTTACAAGTGCATGTGGTGTGCTGGTTTTATAGTTCTGACTTTTCATTTCCCAAAGCAAAATGGAGATGATGGTCATGCAAACACATACGCTTGCTAATGTTGTCTTCTGAGATTGCCAGAAGTGCTCCGTAAAATACCTTTTGTTTGCTTTTCCTTGATTCTTTGGGGGCAGCAAAGAAACACCACAGTGTAGAATGTGAACTGTAAAACTCCACAATTCTGTGGAAGCTCTGAGATAAATGAGAGAGAACTACTGCACCTGTGGCTGGCAGAACAGCATTGCCAGATCTCTTAGGGGCAAAAGATGGTTATTCTCTCTCAAGGCAGGGAGATGTTGGGTTTTCTGCCTCACTTCTGTGCAGTTGCTTCTTCTGAAGTGTTACTCTGCCTTCAAACAAGGACTGAAAGGGGAGTCCTGCATGACAAAGCTTCCTCCTGTCACTCTGTGCTTCAGAGCTACATGGTAGCCCTAGCCCAGTCAGCAGGTTGTGGGCCCTGTGCTCAGGACAGAGGCTGTGGGCATATTCTGATGAGGAGTTCAGCCTGCAACTCCCACAACTTGATTTTTAGGCAAACAAAACTGTAGCATCATCTGCTTCAAAAGAAAGAATTGTGTTGAAAATAGGAACACGATGGTTTCTTTGATCTCTCAGCCTTGGGTGTTATCCACTTTATTCTTTAGAAGCTGTGTTTATCCAGAGAGGTGGAGTGACTGCATATCTGATGAGAGCTTTTGTAGTTCTTGGCTAAAATTTGTCTCTTCGGGTGCTTTCATGCAATGCTATCAACTTTCCCAAGTGGCACTTGGTAAACAAGCTGGAGCATTTAGTCTAAAGCAGATTTCAGTATTTGTATTTACAATTTGTTATGTGTGTAACGAAACCCCTGGAAATTAAAGAGGGGGAGATTAAGTTAAATCAATAAATAAATAAAGCACCTTCCCATGCATTGGCATTGGGATGTGTTATGATGGGTTAACCGTGATAGAAATGAGGGACGTGGAAGCACTTAGAGGAGAAATTAATCAGTTTGTGTATCTGAGTAGTATTTCTTTTTGTAATGTGTCTATTAGAATAATGGCTTTCTTCTTTATTGATGGGAAAAGTAGTGCACAGAGTGGAAAAGACTTTAGAAGTACATGATTCAGACATGAGACCACGAGTACACTGTGATGTGCCAAGCAGCAGCTGGCCATAGCTGTGTCTTACTGCCTGAGCATGGGGGCCTTGGCCTGATGCTGTGGGGGAGCATTTAATCTTTGATATTCTGGGGGAAATCCCTGAGCTGCACAGAAACAGAAGAGGTGGAACTGCCTGTTTCTTTGCTGCAAGTATTCTGTCAGATTTTAATCTGATGCTACATAGGTAATCTGCTCTTAGCTTTATTAATCTAGTCTGTTGTGGAGGATTTGTAATACTGATAGCAGCATTTTAGGTTGGGATCCGAATGCCATGCAGTCTGTGACATAGCTGGGAACAACCCTGCCAAATGTGACAGATTCCCTGCACTTCTGGTTATTTTTTACAACCATTTTTGGTCCTTCCTTGAAATAATTGCTGTAGCTGTGTTGGATGCTGTAAATTCAGCTTTTACATTGTTGATGACTTCAACCCAAGCAGAAGCTCTAGCAAATTGTACCCCCGAGGTGAAGTTTTCCTTGCTCTATTGATTCTCAGTTAAGCTTATATCCACTGAGCTAAGGTGCAGCTCTGCTGGTGGCTGTAATGCTTGGCTGGAGGGATCTCCTGAAATACACCATTTGTGTCCTCTCACGTCACTGCTTTGGCTTACAGGTTTGGAAGGTGAGCGCCCTGCACGTCTTACTCGGGGAGAAGCTGACAGGGATACCTACAGACGCAGCGCTGTTCCACGTGAGTGTCATTGCTGTGTGCCAGGCTGAGCTCACTCTTTGTGCAGCTTCTCTCTCTGGGAGAATTGTGTTCAGCATTTACCTCCTTTTGAAAAGAAAAGGGGGGAAATGAGGCTATTGGCAATAGTGTAGGCATTTACACAGCAGAGCTCATTTTTACCTGCTGTCTCATTCTTGCTTTAAATTTTGTCAAGATGTGCTGGGGGATTCCAGGCTGGGCCCAGGCTCCCTTCAGCGGTGCCCTGAGACAGAACCAGGGGCACAAACTATAACATGGGAAGTTCCATCTGAACATGAGGAAAAGCTTTCCTTTGAGGGTGTCAGTGCCCTAGACCAAACCTCCCAGAGAGCTCTGTGGAGTCTCTTTTCTCTGGAGTTATTCAAACCCCTCCTGGATGCTTTGCTGTTCAACCTATTGTCAGGAACCTGCTTTAGCAGGGGGAGGTTGGGCTAGATGATTGTGAGTGCTTCCTTCCAGCCCTTAGCATTCTGTCGTTCTCCACTTGGCGAGTGGATTCTGTGGTTTGTAACTCAGTCATTTCTCTCATCAGCTGGTGCTGACAAGAAGGCTGAGGCTGGTGCTGGAGCAGCCACTGAATTCCAGTTTGTAAGTATTCAAATTGGCTTCATTTATTTGTGCTCTGCGTTAGAGACACTGCATATATTGTATTTATGCATGCTTGGGTATGGTGCTTAGCAGCAGCTGCTGTCCCTTACACTCCGCTGGCTTTTTGCACTCTTGGTGAGGAAACAAAGCCTTACTGCTGTGACATAAAGTCACTGCTACATCTGACAAGCAAGCTGAGCTTTCTAGAGGAAGTGTATTTTATACTCTAGAAACAGAAGAGTTTGAGATGTGATAGAGCTGGCCAAGATGGGTTCATTTTTGCATAGTGTCTCTTGTCTGCTTAGGGTAGCTAGTCTCAAATCAGAGCTAAGCTATGCTTGGAGCAGGAGATGCTTATCGAAGCAATGCAGTGTTGAGGACAAATAGTTGGCTCTTCTGTCAGTAGTCTTAGCACTGAATGTATTTGCTGTTGCCTGATTAATATGATTTCTAATGCTCTTCCTTTTCTGTTGCAGAGAGGTGGATTTGGTCGTGGACGTGGTCAGCCTCCTCAGTAAACCTCCTGCTCATGTTTTGTGTATAATAAAATAGGTGAAAATGCCGCTTGGGCTGCATCAGTGCGTTTTATTGAAGCGTATAATTTAGAGCTCACATCACAGGGAGGTGACTCAGATCTCTGGCGTGCACACAGCGATGGAGGAACTCGGTGGTGAGAAAACAGTTTGTGGGAAGGAGCTCCGTAGGTGTGGTGATTACTGACACGTGGTTTTGCTCGTGTGCAGAGGTGATTTATGGGGGACTGAGGAGCTCTTGGCAGCACAGCAGTGCTGCGGGCAGCTTTTCTGCTCTGCCTGGGAAGACGCTCATTTCTGATCGTGCAGTAAGTCTGTATAGAGGGAGTTCTTATTTGTAAAAGGGGAAATTCGGCGAGTTAGCTGCGTTGGCCTGACCTGTGTTGTGAATTGTACATCAACAGTGCAGGCAGGTCAGCGTTTCCTGTGCTAGAGATACTGAATGCTCTGGGTTAAAGGAGGGAGCAGAGCAGGGGTGGGAGAGGGAGGTGTGCAGGCCGGGGCTGCCCTGCAATACGCAGCCTGCCAGCAGGTGTCACCCGCAGGCTGGTAATGGGATGGTGCTAATTGGGGACGGTTTGCTGTTGCCGGATAGATACTTCTCTCTGGAGCAGCCTTACTATTGCAGAACACAGAAGCAGAACCCAGTGTCAAAGGAGCTGCTTACAGTCCTCGTGTAGGGATGAAGCAAACTGTAGGCACGTAAGCCTTTTTAAATCTGCTATCTGAGGGAGTTGGGGCTGTAGGGAGAGACGGGGGGGCCTCAAACCCACACTGTAGGTAAGCAGTCCATCTGCCTCCTGGGAGGTGCATACACCTTGCTGTAGCTGAGCCCAATTGTGGCTGAACTGCTGAGTCCCACGTGGCTGCGTTTAGCCAGGATGCACTGCACAGCCTATGGATCTTCATGCGTGGTGTGCATGAAAGCAGCTCTTTATTCCAGCGGTGCTGCTGGTATATGGCTGCTGCGCTGCCCGCACCCATCAGGGCTTTCTGAACTTCCTGCCTGCTTTGCTGTAATGTTCATACGTGTTTCTATGCAGGAGCTTCGTGCCAGCAGGGCAGGTGGAAAGCAGCTCCCAGCCCAGATAGGTTCCTCCCCGCCTGGCTATGGCCCCGAGGGCAGGCCGTAGGGCCGCTCTACCACCCCCAACCCCGGGGGCAGCCCCCGGTCTGCACAGCAGTGCCGGCCGAGCCGCAGCGCTGAACCCCGGGCGGCCTCATTGGGCCCCATCCCCCCGGGCCCGCCCCGCCGCCCGCCCCTTTGTTCTGCGCCCCCCGACCGCGTTCCGCCACTGGCGTAAGCCGTCCTTGCGCAAGTTGGGCGTTCTTCCCTCCCCGGCGTCTGCGCGCTTTGCGTAGAGCCGCTGTCAAAGCGGAGCCATGTGCGCTGGGCGCCGGCTCTGCCTCGCCGCCTTTTGCGTAGCTGTCAGGGCGCCCCGGCACGCAGCCGCCGCCGTATTCTTGAAGGCTCTGCGCCGCGCCGCTGGCGCGCAGGGCCGGCGTCGGGCGGAGGCGTGGTGGCGGCGTCCGCGCCTGCCGCGGGGAGGGGGGGGAGCGATTCTGGAAGCCGGACTGCGCCGTCTGCGTGGCGGGCGCGCCGTGCAGCTGGAGGGAGCAGCCGCCCCCCTCCCCCGCCCGGCGGCTTTACGCCGTTTGCGTAGCGTACCCCAAGATGGCGTCGCGGTCGTCGGCGGCGGCGGTGGCCGGAGCGCTGGCAGCGGCGGCGGAGCGGCTGGAAGTGAAGGGAGGGATGAGGCGGGCGAAAGGCGGCAGCGTGTAGCGGGCGGCTCCCGGCCTGCGGGAGACAGAGACTGACAGAGAAAGAGACTCGCGGGGAGGCGGGCCCCCCTCCGTCCCCCCCGTCCTTCCCCGCCCGCCCCTCGCGGGAGCCCCGGCGGCTCCTTCCCCGCCCGCCCCCGCCGCCCCGGCCCTGTCTAGGCCTCGCCGTCCCTCGGGCCGCCCCCTGGGAGCGGAGGATGATGAAGCTCAAGTCCAACCAGACGCGCACCTACGACGGGGACGGCTACAAGAAGCGGGCGGCCTGCCTGTGCTTCCGCAGCGAGAGCGAGGAGGAGGTGAGGGCCGGGCCGGGCCGGGCTGAGCTGCGGGCGGCTGCGTGCCCCGGCGCTGCCCCTTCCCGTGCAGGAGCGCGGTGCGGGTGCGTTCGCTCAGCGCTGGGGAAGTTGGGGCTGTCCCCCGCCCCCCACCCCCCTTTTTTGTCTTTTTTGTCTTTTTTGTCTTCCTTTTTCCCCCTTTCTGTCTTTGCTGAACGCGAGGGAAATGCCTCCGAGCTGAGGCTGAGGGATGGTGGAGCAGCCCGGTGAGGAGCGCCGGGCTTCGGCACGGCCTGGACCAACCACGCTGGCAGAACTTCAGTCCAGCGCATCACATGAGATGGGAGAGGAAACCTGACCTTGGGTTTATAAAAAGAAACGGGGATAAAAGGGGACTGATGGAGTGCCAGGAGCTGCTGTCCAGAGAGGCTGGGGAGGAAGTGGGAATTAAAGGTAAACTGGGCTCTGTGAGAATGGCACTGTTGCCATGGGCTCGGATTGTCGCTGACGTTGGAAAGAGGAACTTTGCTCAGATGTGGATTTTTTGGCTGTTTTCTCTTTCAGTGTGCCTTTGACGTGGGCTTGCAGCGCTCGGCACAAACGAGGCTGCGGGTCGTCCTTGCTGATGAGGGAGTCAGGCACACCTCACTCCATTGACTGTCTCCCGAGCGGCTGCTCCCAGGGCTTTGTTCTCCTGATTATCATATTTGTAGCTACAGGAAATCGGAAGGGAACGCAGACAGTTTGCTGGAGGAAAGTCAATGAGCGCACTGTGCAGTTATTATTTAACGTGGTGGTGGAGGCTCAGCAAAGCCTTTGTAGCCGCGCTGTCATGGTGAAGAGTGTCAGCATCTCAAGCGTGAACAATGTGAAATAAATATAACAGCAACTTGTTGCGGCTGCGCCTTCCCACCGACTTGCAGGGAATTCAGGATCCTTTGAGCTAGCTGTGGGGGAAGGCTGTAATCACATTGTGTAATGCTGTTGGGGCTTATCGGCTCGCGTGGTTGAAGGCGTCTGAGTTTCCCGATGCAACTTTACACAGCTGGGGAGGCAGTTCTCCTTAAGAACCAGATGTTAGGCCGTGGTAGACAGGGAGAAGTGTGTGTTGGGGCAGTGTGGGTTCTCACACTGAGTGCTGTTTGCTCCTTTAGGTTTCGGTCCCTCTTAGCATTTGGCCCCGTGAGCGCTCACAGCGGAGAAATCAGGTGTGCTGCGCTGGGCTGTGACACGAAGGAGCGCTAATTGCTTCGTTAATGATGCAGTGTGGGATGTAGATTGATTTCCTCCAGCGTGCACACGGGGCTGCTTCGTTGCGAGCCACAGAAAGGGCGAATTAATGAATTATGGTTTTGTTTTGTTTGGAATTGGCCTCCTGAGGACCTCACGTGGTCTTTCATTGCGTTTATTTATGGTATCTGTGCGTTTAATGGGGAGCTGGAACTGCACGGTGCCTGCTCAGCTATGGCCTTCCTACCGCGTGGATTGTGCAACAGATTGGTTTGGGAAAGTTGTTATCGAATATTCACTGATTGATTCCTTCCATTGAAGTGGGGATGAAGGTCTCTTTAAAGGGTCTCCCTGGGCAGGGAGGGAAAGCACAGAGCCAAAATATGTCAGTAAAGACCTGTTTCGAGTTCACCGTTGGAAAATGAAGGCCAAAAGCAAGCTTTGATAAAGGAGCATGCTGTACCAAAGCACTGTGTGTTTCTGCTTCTGGTTACCCTTTCTTTTAAGGGCTTAAGGAACTGTCGCTGCTCTCTATCCCAGTTCTCCTTTGCTTCCCACTATGAGTTTAAAGAAACTGCTTTGGAGTTCCTGATTCGTTCCCCATTTAAACAACCAGTGAGCCCGCAGCAAGAGGGATCCTGCTTTCCCTTCCTGGGCAGACCCTTCTGGTCTTTTAGGCCTACCAGTTTGTTAGCAGTAAACGGAGACTGCTTAAACAGAGCACCTTTGGCTGGGCGTTATGCTTGCAGATGGAGGCTCAGCATTATCATTCTAACGTTTCTATTTTAGCTGTGATTTTAGTTGGTGATTTCTTTTTTCCTTACGCTGCTCGAGGTTGCACATTTTCTCTGTATTGTGTTTGGAATCTACCACTTCTGGACAGGAAAGGAGCTGTGGAATGCCATTGAAAGCAATGAAGAGATGTCTTTGTCACGTAGCCCTTTAAAAAGCTGCAAAGGGAGAACTCATTTAAGCACGGATCTCAAACGGAGTGAAAATACATTTCTTAATTGGGCTGCGTGGAAAGCGTGCTTCTCTGTTGCTTCACAAGCAGCAAACCACTGCAGAGGAGGGAGAACAAGGGAACCGATGGGATTCAGCCAAAGAGTGTGAACAGACTTCAAAGGACCTTTCAGCCACCCGGCGCTGCCGCTCTGCTGTTTGCATCCTTCCACACGGAGTGAAATCTCTGCATATTTACTGCTTCGGTGTAAGGAGAGCGCTCGGATCGAGAGAGCCCATGTCTTGTGTTGCCTCCCAAACCATTCCCTGCTGCCATTGTCGTGTCTCAGTATTGCTATGACGGTGTTAGTTTGAAATAGCACACACAGGTTTTTGTTTGTGTATTCCAGCTGTTTCAATGAGAGGTTCCAAAACACGTCAGTAACCCCTCAGCATCACGGAGCAGATGGAAGCCTGCTTAATGGCAGCATCCCTGGTATATTTGAACAGAAATAAAAAGCAACTGTTGGGCTTTAAGGCCGGCGCTGGTGTAGCTACAGGTTTAAGCATGCCTGCATTGTATCTGGTGAAAGGACAAGCTGCTCATTAACAACTGGTATTCTTTAAAGACAAATGCTGCAGGAAGAATAGCACCCCGGATTGGCCGTCTCTTTCTTTAATTGCAAAGGGTAAATTAAGATGAGGAACCAGAACTTTCACACAGCGCCTGGTAAGAGCTCTGGCTCTGCAGTTCTGTGTGTGTGTGCCAAGCCAACACCGCCACCAAAAGCCACGTTAAGGAGCCCCGCAACGGCCTCAATTGGGGAAAGCAATTGGAATGCAAACTAACCTTTCTCTTCTTGCCTCTCCTGGGCCCTTTGGAACAAAAGTGGGGTGTAGTACAGCAGTTTTCAAACGTTCACTGTAGACTCTTGGTGATCACACAGCGTTCTTATGCCATCCTTT
Organism: Bambusicola thoracicus; assembly: GCA_002909625.1. Classification (NCBI taxonomy): domain Eukaryota; kingdom Metazoa; phylum Chordata; class Aves; order Galliformes; family Phasianidae; genus Bambusicola; species Bambusicola thoracicus. The sequence goes on from PPHD01003040.1 coordinate 17,837, forward strand.
GTGCCTTTGCTTCAATGTGAAAATATTATTAGCTGGAACCACTTGGAGCACTTTGCTGCCTGGAAGTAAAGGGAGCTCAGCATCATATGATCACAGTGCTGCGTGTGGAATAGTCTCAGGGTCCTTGTTCCAACGGCTCAGCTTAACTCCTGACGTTCCCTTCAGCTACGGAGAAGTTTGTGGTTGAAACCAAGTACAGTTCTCTGTGCCTGCTGCTAACGCACTGCCACCTCCCCAGTGGGAGATAGGCCGGTTCAGAAATGACTTGCTCATGCTTCTGCTCTCTCTGCAGTGCTTGTAACTCTCCAAAAGCAAGAGCACAGTCTTCTACAAAACTCCTTCTATCGAAGGAGTGCTTTCTGCCTTTCTGTAATGGAAGCCTGTGTAAGCAATCCCGCGGTCTCTTGTGCTTTCCCAAACTACAGTGGGATGAAAGTGGTTCAATTTGCACTTGCTTCGCTGGAAGCTCCGTCAGCTGTTGGGAAACTGAAAAGCTGAATCGGTATTTATTCCCCTGCAACTCGAGGAAAGGGCTGTACCCACTGGAAGGCAAAGAGGAAAGAGTCCTCACACCCAAGAGCAGCGATGGCTGTTACTCCTCTTTGCAGCAGCTCTCCATGCACCCTTTTATCCCAGTGTTTGGTAGTCAGATCAGAGCTTTTACCTGCTTTTCTTGCCTTACTCCCCTTGCTTTCCATGTGCTGTCAGTGCCTTTTTATGCTCATGGCCACTCGTTGACCATGGCTGTTCCCACTGCCATGCCGTTGGGGCTGCCCAAGGACATGGCCAGGCTGTGGTCTGCAGACAGGGGGAGAAGCAACTCTTTTCTTTCCCTTCTCAGGGAAAGGAGAATGAATCACCCCCTCGGGTTTTATCATTGTGGGTTGGCTTTTTGTTTTGTTAACGAACGTAAATCACCTCTGTGATGGGTTCTCCTGGAGAAACTGAGATCAAAGTTAGGGAACTCAGTTCTGTGTAACATAATGGTAAGCTTTAATATTCAAAGGCTGTCTGTAATATCCAGTAGTTGGGACTCAGGTGCTCCGTTTCCTTGAACAGCAGTCCATTCTTCAGCTGGGAGTCTGACTGCAGGGCCCAGCCGAGGCTCCTTCCAATGGTGTGAGTGCTCATAGCAGGGTTTGTGTCTCTGTAGCTGTCTGTGCAGTGGATAATGCACACTGCCCCTTTGTTCTCAGCAATTTCAGGTTAACATGTAAAATTGAGAGGGATACAGTTACCTGCTGGCGAGATTTTTACTTTCTTTTCAGATGCTTCAGGTGGTTCCAATGTTTTTTTCATTCTTATTGACTGGGATGGCTACTTTTCCTTGTGTAACAAGGTTGATGTAATACCTAGAAGGAAATACTTGCATATCACAGAATCACAGCATGGCCTGGCTTGGAAGGGACCTCAAGGATCATGAATCTCCAACCCCCCTGCCGGGCAGGGCCACCAACCACCCCATTGACTAGAGCAGGTTGCCCAGGGCCTCGTCCAACCTGGCCTTGAACACCTCCAGGGATGGAGTATCCACAGCCTCTCTGGGCAGCTGTTCAGCACCTCACCACTCTCCTGGTAAAGAACTTAATGAAAAGCTTCCCAAGAGTTTTCATGGCCGTAAGATACCCACATGCTTTATGTTATGCGTAGAACTTGTTAAATCAGACAGTTAAGCGTGTGCACATGCAGCTGACATGCGGCGCCGTTCAGCCTGCGTGAAAAAGACCAAACTCTTCCTTTTCCTTTGCAAAAACAGGCAGTTCCAAAGCCAGCATTCCTTCTGGAAGGAGTCTGGGAGAGCCGTACGAGCACAGTGCGGTCAGCACATGGGTTTTGCCCGGCAAACCAAGGCTATCGGGCTTAGGGTCTTTGGGAGCACCTTATTATCAGCCCTTTGCTCCTGAGGCCGTGGCTCGGGCCCTCCAGCTGGCTTCTGCCTTGCAGATAATTCTCGTGGTTATCCGAAACGCAGCCCTGCTGCAGGGAGAGGCTCGTGGCTGTGTCCATCTGCAGGAGCGAGCAGTCACTCTAAAGTTACAAGAAACGTGTAGGAACGGTAATGTGAGCCGCGGTGTTTTGGAGGAGTGTGCTATGGGATGATTGATGGCGATTATTCTAAGAAGTGGCCTAAAAACCAACAGGATTTTCTTTACTTTTCCTCGCTATCACGCTGTAGGTGTGATCCAAGTGCTTGAAATCCCGTGAACTTCTCCCAGCTCAGCTCTGCTTCCCTTTCTCAAGACTTGTGCTTTACTTTTGCCATGTTCCGTAGGGTGAATGATTTCCCCTTCCATAGAATGGCCTGGGGTGAAAAGGACCGCAGTGATCATCTCGTTTCAACCCCCCTGCTGTGTGCAGGGCCACCGACCACCAGAGCAGGCTGCCCGGAGCCACATCCAGCCTGGATTCCAGCTTCCCACCATCCGTTTGCTGCCTCTGTTTTCCAGGTCTGGCATCATAAGTTAAATCAGATTATGCCACGGAGCGAGATGTGGGTGTCTGTACCCCAAAACATTGCTCATCTGAGAAAACTGTATGGAAAAGCAGCACTCCTGTGATGGTCAGGACCGGGCCGTTCAGTGGCTTGCTGTTGAGGTTGTGCATTGCGGTGTGCAGGGCTGGCTGTGACCTGCTAACCACCGGCTGTGCTCTGTGCTGCCCTGCGTTGTGCTAGCTCTGTAACGTGCCCTGAATAGCAAGAGGTCACAAGGAGCTGTCCTGCAAACCCCGTGCTCCCTGGCATGCTTCTTTGGGCCGTTTCAGTGGTGGTAATTTGGCAAAGCGCGCTGTTTGTGGTGCGGTGTCATTGAGGCTGTGTTTCTGCCGGTCAAATGGAAGAGTTTCTGCAAGGCTTTGCTATGGGGAGCAGTGCCTCGTGGCTCCTCAGGAGCATAGTTTGTTGCCCCCTGTGTTCTTAGTGCTGTGAGGTGGTTTGGTACAGTCAGATGGATCCCAGTTTTGTCAGTTATAAGAGCAGGGAGTAAAAATACACCGGGGTTGTGAGAGCATTTGTTAGCTTTGGGTAAAGCATAAAAGGTCTTTATAATGCTACAGTGTCCTGTCTGGCGATAGGGCAACCCAGAGTCTCCAAATCCTGAATGCAGACACTCCCATTAAATGAAAACTTTCCAACAAAGGCAGATTGTACAGGAGAGAGGCACCGAAGCAGGCCCTCTTCTCCTCCCATCTCCCTGAAATGTGCTGTGAGACGCGCTGTTTCCTCCCAGTCTGTGTTGTGATAAATGATGCTAAAGTGTGGAACAGGTTTTAAGTATCAGGGGGGATTCTTACTTCAGACGCTCTGCAAACGCTTGGTTTTGTGACCTTATATTGGTAGAAAACCTGAAATGAACATGAAGGCTGTCTCGGCAGCTGTAAGCTGTGCTCCCCACCCCAACGCCATCCTACTGCCAAAAACCTATTTGCCATCTTTGCTGCCCCTTTCCTGCCTGGTTGTCCATGGCTGGCATGTGTGCTTGGAGGCTTTTCCTGGAAGGCTGGCAGGTAGGCAGCTCTAATAACATCGTAGGTTAGCTTCTAATCGTGCTGCAGCCCTTTTGGTCTTTGCCATAATGCTTCTTTGGAGCCTCTTTCTAGGAATCACGTCGGTTACAGTGCAACTACTGTTGTTTTATTTATGGATGGCTGCTGTTTAAATCGAGTGTCACAAGAGAGAACCTGAGCCTCAATCTGCTCCGTTAACTCAGATACAGCTCAGCTGTGAGTGCTCGCAGCTTTTGCTTTGTGGAGCACCATTATTCGGAGGGGGG
>PPHD01003040.1:21626-33083 GCA_002909625.1 Bambusicola thoracicus
GGAAGTGATGTGATTAGAAAAGAAGATCTGTGCATAATGAAGTCGTCATAAGGTCAGCAGTGCGTATCGGGGCCCCCAGGCTTATCCTGGTGGCAGCCTCCTTCCCCTTTTCCCATGGAGCTCCCAGCCCTGTGCTGGGCAGCCTTGGATCTCAGTGGCCTTCCTGCCTCTGGGCTTTCTGTTTGTTTGTCTGCCTGCTGCTTTGAAGCTTGCTTACCATCAGACTGCAGCGCTGTGCTGTGTAGGAGCCCCTCCTGTAGACTTCCAACTTCTGCTTATTTTTCCAACCTTTCTCTTGTTTCATTGATTGCGAATGAGTGCTGCTTCTGGGCTGCCTCGTGTGTTGCCAGAGGGGCTTGTGTTGCTCACTTCCCTGCTTTGAAATGATATAATTGTCATCCAAATCCTGGAAAACAGAAGTTGGTTATGTGACAGGATACCTGAAAATGCCTTTTCCATAAAGGCTGTGAAGCATGGCCCCAAAAGCTGCCCTGAGACCCCCAGTGGGATGCAAGCCTCAGGAGCCCTCTGCAAAACAATTGCACAGCAGGAATAAAACAGAACCGTAAACCTGCCTTCGTGTTTTGGCCTGAATGAAGACCAAACAGACAAAAGCAAAAGACAAAACCGAAATGTCTGGGTCGTATCCTTACAGAGGTGCCTGTGGGGTAACTACAGTCTGCCATTAACAGTGGATGCAGGATACCTTATGCTGGGTGGGGGGCAGCAGTGGCCAAACCGCATCCGAGCGGTGCATCGTTCTTCCATTCCTGCTGCTTTGGTTCTGGAAATCCGGCGTTTTTCTCCCTGCTTTTAAGCAGGTTTCAGAAATAAGCACTTTCTGCTTATGGCTGTTTTCTTCAGGACCTCTTTAGAGATACGTGAATGATTCTCTGCAGTAGATCCACAAGCAGTAACGCAGCTGATGGGGACGCAGCAGCCACCAGGTAGACCTTTAAGAGCAACATACATCGTATTCCTGCCGAATTGTACTGAAATAGGCTCAGTCCAAATGACCAACTGCATAACGTTTTTGTTGTGTTACGTTGTAGAAATAAAGGTGTAGTTCCCATTCTCTGCCCGTAGCTTTGTGGTGTGAGAGGGAAAACAATTCTGACCTTGCTATGGCAGAAATGTTGTTCCATCTCTATGCAGAGGGAGCTCAGCCCCTGCTCTGCTGCTATCTCCCCATCTCCAGGTATGCTGCTCCCCCAGCCAGCTGTAGGGGAAAGGTTCTTGCTGAGGAATGCAGTTGTTATCTTGGAGCCAGCATTCAGGCTGCTCCTCCCCAGCACTCACTGCTGCGTTCAGCAGATGGCGTTTTTATTGGCTTTGGGGCAGCTGATGAGATAGAGGGGTTGTGGCCCATGGTGGAAATGGGGGTTTGGGTCAGAGGGACCTTTTCAGTGGGTTCCTCTGAATGCTGAGCGCCTCGGGATGCATTTTTTAGATGTGTGAGTTTTAGAGCAGGACGGTGTCTCACCCTCATTGTGAACCTGGGCCCTTTGTCTGCGGAGGGCTCATTGGTAGCAATATCCTGTTTAAAGCTGTTCAAAAAGAGTGACCTTGCAGGGCAGGCTTCCTGCTCTCTCTGGATGGGATTTCCTTTTTATTCAACAGGAAATAGTCTGATTACATAAAAGTGTGAGAATGACAGGTTTTTCCTTCCCAGCACAGGTCGTTCGTGCTAATTCTATTCAGATAATGCTCAGCTCCCACCAGACCAGCTGAAGTTAATTCACTGCAACTAAAAGTGTTGTTTACACCTCAAAAGCTCCTACTGGTGCTGGTAAAGCGTTGCCTCGGTCCAAACAATCCAGCAGAACTAAGGCAGCCCATTCGGCTTAATTCATTTCTGGTGTATATTCTCATCTCTCCAATTCGATAGACAGACTGCGTAGGGCTCAGGGCTTTGAAGGGAACTGTTCAGTAAATGATGTTGCTTCCTGTCCTGCAGGATTGAGACGTGGGCTCTGACTGAAGCAGGAAAAGGAGGCTTTGGGACATCATTTTTGGTAGGACCCACAGCAGGTTGCTGATCGGAGGCGTTCTGACACTTGAGAACGCAGAGTTGAGTTCCAAACTTAGGAAAGGTTAGGCCAGCAGTTGCCAAAACGTTTGTTGTGACCCCTCTTCAGTTTCTGCTTGAAGCTTTGCCGCTCCCGGTTGGAGAGCTGCTGTTTGGAGCCTGCAGATGATCCACGTTCTCACTCTGGTGTGTTCCAGTCCATGGCTGCCCTCATCGCTGGGCATTGCCTGGATGGCCCCGAAAAGGAAAGAATCTCTTTGCAGGGTGGTTGGCTGGCAGGTGAGAGCTTCCAAAATAGAAAAGTACTGCAGAAACCCCCAACTCTTGAGCTTGTTTTTGTCACAGAAGTGTAATGTTGAGCTCTGTAGGTAGGCTTCTTCCTGAAAATCAGTGCAAATCTTCTCATGCTCCGCTCGCGGGTCAATATTTACACAGTAAAGCCTTGGGTTTTAGCATCTTGCTCGGTTTAACTTCAGAATATCTGATTGAAACAGTTATGGCTGGCCTGCAACCTAATTGGACTGGTATGCTGGAAAGTTTCTGGAGCAAGTTGCTTTGGCTCTGAGCTTTGTGCCAGTGAAATGATGAAGTATAGCACGATGACTCTAATGAACGAGCTTTGTTTAGAGAGCTGAAAAACAGTATTAGTTGGGTTTTTAGTTTCCGTCCCTGCTCATGGATCATCACAAGTAGGTTTCATAAGCACAGTGTCTCAGTTTCCTTTGGGGGATTTTCATGTGGCTGAGGTTGTTAGTTAGCTTCTTGTTTCCAAAAGGCAACAAGCAAGTTTAATAATGAGGCCAAACCCAACTCCTTCGAGCAGAATTACTTTGGGATAAAATATTTCAAGGAAAAACTCCCACAGAAAGTCTGTCCATCCGTGCAGCCTTCTTGGGGGGCTTTTAGGTGGTTGATTAACAGCTTGTTCTGCTTACACATCTCATCGGACAACCTCATCCAAACCCAAGGCAACCACGTGTTGGCTCCAGAGCTGAGCTCCTCGGTGCTCGCTGCTGAAGAAGAGGCAAACAGGGAATTGAAAACCTTCGTCGAAACAATTTCACAGCAGTTTTTTTGGCGGGCAGTTACCTGACTTGTACGTCCCGTTACCATAACTGCAGAAGCAATCGAGGCCAAAGGTCCTGATGGAGTTGAGCTGCAAAGGGTGGAGGTTGCTGAGCAGTTTCTCTGCCGTCTCGTGTTGGTGCATGACAGATATCCCAAGCTGTTGAGGCTGTGGTGACTCCAAGTACAGCAGTGGACTCCTACAGTGTAAACATTGTGATGCTGTATCAAATAGCAAATTGTTGTTTTGGTATGCGGAGGCTTAATTTATTCTTTAATGCTTAAGAGGAGCGAGAAGGTAATGGTTGAAATAATTTGGAGGGCTTCGGTGTTGTAGATCATGCAGTTGGCACTGCTGCTTGCAACGGGCTAATGAGACTGTATTGGAAAAAGCAAAGTGTTTTCAAGAGCTCACATTGGATCGGTCGTGTTTGGAGGTGCGTGAGATGCAAAGCCAAATTCCCCCCTTCAGCTGGGCTCTGAGCAGCAGCATCGCTTTGTGTTTACGCATCTGCTGTGCTCTGTTCTCCTCAGGTGCTGCTGGTTAGCAGTAGTCGTCATCCTGACCGATGGATCGTCCCTGGGGGTGGCATGGAGCCTGAGGAGGAGCCCAACGTGGCTGCTGTGCGGGAAGTCTGCGAAGAGGTAAGGGCTTACAGAGCAGGAGCTCGGGGTCTTTGCAGCACTCCAGCTTGTTCTCCTGCAGGGGAAGAGAAATCTGTGGTCACTGTGGTATCTGCATCGTGTATGTGTGGGGAACCAGAGGCCTGAATGAGGGAGTATAACGGACTAGATGGCGCTCAGAGGTCCGTTCCAACTCTAAGAGTTCTGTGATAATTAAGGCTCTCATTTGGAATGAACTTTTCCTCATCTTTACCTGAAAATAGTTAAAATTCAGCTATGATCACTTCAATACAACGATATCCTCCATTTGTTGTCTTTCTTTGTTGTACACTTTCTTAAGAGACCTTTAACAGACAGCCATGCTTTTGTGGAGCTGCCTAATGATGGAGTGGAAGTGCACCAGACCCTACCTCATATATAGGGGTTTTGACAAGGTTTGGGTTGCTACATATCTTGAGCTTTATGTGAATCCCAGAATTGGGTGGCAAGAGTTACCAAAACCAACAGTTGTGATGTGTTCATATGTTTTTTAGTTGGAGCTGTTTCAGAAAGGGAGGCAAATAGCAGCACGCAGAATGACCTGGATGGAGAAGGCGTGCTTTTCTGTTGAAGCTGGAAGAGCTATTTTTCATATTTAATTAAAGCAATTTAAAGTCAGCAAATGGTGATTGACTGCATCGCACGTAGAATTCGTTTTTAGGACTCACTTCTGGGTATGGCTGAATAGGAGGGATGCTTGGATTCAGAAACGATTACATGATTATATATGGATGACCAAGTAGGTCCGTAGTTACATAAGGCAGGATTAAAATGCTTTCAAGAGGTTTATGAATCTTTGTGCTACAGGACAGAAATGAAGAGCTAATTGGTGGGAGCTGGGAGGGAAGCTTCTCCAGTGGTTGCTGTATTTAATTGTCTTGTATATTAAGGTGTTCTTTTTCCCCTGAGTATTTGGAAATACCTGTTGTGTATTTCTCTTTGGACATTTAATAGTCTAGCAGTTTATGAGAGAGATGAAGGATTACACAGTGAACTTTTTAGGCCCCTCTGGTGCTGGGGATTGCTGCTTGCGAACTTTGTTTCCAGCCCGTAGTATAGCTCTTGCTTTTTTAGTAACTCGTTAATCTTTCAAATATGAGCCAAAGTGAGTTTAACCAGAACAACAGGAATATTTTTAGCTGCAGAGTCCTGCTTTACAACCTAATCGTTATTAATTTTGAAGTTATTTGATACAGAAGTCAAAGGTTCATTCAGGAGATGCGTGGCTTCGCCTTTCAAATCCCTAAAATAAATCTGCATCGACCCTCCCTTTCTCAGGCAGGGAAGCTTGGAAGAGTCGCTCTCTTTCCATGACAGCTCAGTGGTTGAAAGGAAGCCTTGGCATGGACTCAATCTGCAGAGAAGGAACTGGTTTGGGCTGGCTGAGATAATCCCCTCTCACTCAGCTGGTGTTCCCTCGCTCACGTGGACTGGTGCCGAATGAGAGTGTAATTCAAACTGTGGCAGCCTGGCAGGGTTGAGTCATTCCCAGCAAACTACCTATGTGCCTGAATGCTGCTCAACAAACAGTAAACGCAGAGAGCTCAGAAAGCTGCGGGATGCCCAGCAGAGGTGCTACCTTCTGCCACAGCCCGTCCTGTTGGTGCCATGCAGTGGGAGGCTGCTGGGGTAAAGGCTCTCCTGCAGGCCTGTCGTGTGGATAACATTACCTGAGCACTCCTACAGTGTATGGTCGGACCAGCTGAAAAACACAGGGCAGCTTGTAGGCTTATAAGGCCTTCCTCAAATCTGTTTGTGTTCCAGCGCTCTGCTTGCAATATGTACACCAAATTAGAATGTATATCAGCTGCCTTGGGCTCAGCGAGCTGTTTACTGTAAAATGTTGCTGGGGAATGTGCATGTGAGAGGGAAACGTTTGCTACACCCGTGCTGTAAGGGACTCGTGCAGCCTGCACTACTGATTTGGCAGGGGCAGTGTTTTATGAGGCTGCTTGCTGGGCAACTGGTGTGCGTGCTAGCTGTGCTAGCTGGAACTTGCTGGTGAGAATTAGGCTGCTAATCCTTGTTCATCCTTTCATGTGAATTTCAGCTTTTTCTCTGTGTGTGTGTGTGTGTGTCTGTGGGTTGCAGCTGAGGCTGCTTTCTGTGTAGGTTTGCTGCCTTTGCTCCTCTCCTGGGGCAGGTCAGGAGGAGGCAGCAGGTCGGCTGAGCAGCTGCCTGCATTAGGAGAGAGAAAACCCAGCGTTCCCCGTGCTGTGTGCACACAGCAGTGGTTATCCTGCAGGAAGGCTGCTTGCGTGCTGAGCAGACACGGAGGAAATTTGCAGACTTGCATTTGCTGATGCTGGTATGCCTTTTCCTTTTTAACAAGAGCCAGTTGGGAGAGCTGGAAGGACTCATTCCCCTTTCAGTTGTGGTCTCTGTAGATGACAATGGTTGGGTTTTTCTCAACTCAGTCTTTTTTTGCATGGTATGCATTTTCTTTCTAAAATCCGCTTCCCTAAACGAAGAACTGTAACTCATGCATTCCACATTTTAATTCCATCATTGATGTGTTTGAGCCCGTGAGTGATCGCTGCTGTAATTGGCACACCAAGAAATCAGGCTTTTCCCTCTTCCCAGTTTCAGAATGGCTCTTAGGAACATGAGGAGTTGAGTGAAATCTGCCATCCCTTTGTCCCAGTTTGAGTTCAAGTCCTTGTCCTAGTTTACATAAGGACTCTCCATATTAATCTGTCCCAGCAGATGTATTAAAGCAGACAGGTACCAACACTTGTCACGCTTACCGTTGTCTGTATGCAATACGAAGTGACAGAGTTCTTTATGCAGAGTGGGAGCAGATGAGCACTCCAGCTCTGAGTGAGAGCCGTCTTTCAGAGTGAGCCCTTTACTTATCACAGAATGATCACAGGATGGCCTGGGTTGAAAAGGACCACACTGATCATCTCGTTTCAGCACCCCTGCAGGGTCGCCAACCAGCAGCCCAGGCTGCCCAGAGCCACATCTAGCTCAGCCTTGAATGCCTGCAGGGATGGGGCATCCACAGCCTCCTTGGGCAACCTGTTCAGTGCATCACCACCCTCTAGGTGAAAAACTTCCTCCTCATACCCAACCTAATCCTCCCCTGTCCCATTTAAAACCATTCCCCCTTGTCCTATCACCATCCACCCTTCTGGCACACTGCAGCCCATCGCCCACACAGCTGTGAGCTCCAGATGTGTTCTCAGGTTTTCAAGTACTAACTATTGCCTTTTCAAGCACTAACTATTGCCAGCGTGGTGTGTTCTGGGTGTCTTCCTTCTTGGATTTAGTCTCTCTCTGCTGTTGCATTCTCTCCTCAAAATGAATGTCATGTTGGGAATAAGGGCTTTTCATGGGTGTGAGCAACTGGTGAAGAGCATGTTTTAGAAATAGCTGCCTTAAATTAAACTTATGATGGAGCGACTTTGAAGAAAGCCTCCACGTTCATCTGTTAAACCCAAAGGCATTTAATTCTGCACTTATAGCATCTTTCACATCCTGACCTTTAAATACTGAGTAAATGTCAAGTTCTATAAAATGATGGAAGTGTTGGTCGTGCTGTCTTCATGGGGAGCAAAAGGAAGATAAGCTGTGCTTTGTCTGTGATCAAACAGGCAGCGGATGCTGGTATCAGAAGTAGTCCATCTCACAGCACTTTGATCTGCTTGCTGGACAGCAGTTTCCCTCTCAAGGATGGCTTATGAGCAGTCTTTTCAGCTTCATGTGTTCTGTGAGTGATTTAGGATAGGAATAACGATGTCTTTCAGTGCCAGCATAGGAAGCCCTGTGTTTTATCTGAAGCATCACGGCAGGGATTGTGAACGAATGAGGTGTGATAGCTTTGAGCTCTTCATAGATTCAGTAATACTCTGTGCAAATAGCAGACCAACTTCTCTGCTGTCTATTACCTTATGTACTCAAAACTCACAAGGAGTGCAATGCTTGGGAATTCTTTACTCTCCTGATATTGTATCACTGCAGAGGTATGCATCAGTTGTAATGCAGGAAAGAATTAGTTAAATACAACCCTCTGTGAGACACAGTGAAGACAGCAAGAAGATTTGCCTCGCTGCTGTATAATTGGTGTCCTCAGAACTTGTCTAAGCTAGCAGCCCTCATGGGTGTGATTTACTGCCTTCGGTACTGCAAGCATTAGAGATTTGGGTGTTTTACCACAGTCCTCTTGCCCAGCAGTAATCTATAGTAGATGCAGGCTTTGAGCCTAATAGAGCAAAGTAAAATAGCTGAAATTCCAACCCACATTTTCCTTAGCTCAGATGGAAGGAAATAAAAGCCGTCCCCAGGAACAGATGGTGTTGCTGCAGGCTGCTTTTTGCATCTGACCCGAACTTATTTTCAGCTTTGAAACCTGAACCTGCTGTTCTTGGATGTCTTCGGTAATTTTTCTTTATTCAAACAAGTTGTTCCATGAGCAGCAGAGCTAGGAAAACTTCATTTCCTCCCCGTTTTGGTTGCTTATCCTGCGTGCCCGGCCCACCCCTGCCATGTGCTGGTTTGGGGCAGCTGTGTGCTGCTGGTGGGGACACGCTCCTGCTAAGGCTGCCTTCCGGTTAGGGCTACCTTAGGTGTTGCAAACTGGTTTGGATCTGCTGGATGCATGGAGCAGAGAATGAGGAGCCTGCACTGCCAGCCTGCTGGCTGCCCTTGCCTGGGAGCGCTGCTGCTCAGTGGAGCTGTGCTCTCACCCCTGCAGATGGAACACAGTGCTGGGGCTTCTCTGTTTCTTATTGATGGGTTTAGTAGTGCCCTCCTTGCACAAGTGTGTGCTCTGGCGGTTGCAGTGCTAATGCTTCGGGGGGTGGTGAACACATGCCCAGATAACTCGTGCTGCTGCTGCCAGACATACTGCTGCAACCCATGGTTCTCTATTCAGTTACTACTGAGGAGAAAATTCCAGAGTCATCTGGTGCAAATTAAGGCTTAGATCCAGTGCCAGTCCTGGGTGAGCCTGTGGCTGGGCTCTAACTTTCCAAGAAAATGCTCATCACCATGCAGCAGGGATGGGGGGGCTGGGGAGGGGAGATGCAGAGGGGTTGGCCCCCATAGAAGCCCTAAGAGGAGCCTGGAAGTTTTGCTGTTATGACTGAGCTTTCTTTGCTGGGGGTAGCAGCTAAGGTATTTTTTTACAGCACCTGTAAAGTTGGGTGAGTGTCATTGGACTGAATGATTTCATGGTCGATCTGCTTTGCAGTCTTCAAGGCTTTACCGTTTCTCACTTTGGTTATGGCCAGCCTAATGTTTGATTGAATCATATCACTCATATCACCATTTGCATGTGATAAAGTCACGGACAAAGGAAGCCTTGGCACTTCTTTCACTTGCCTAATAGTAATTCAACGTGGTTTTCTTACAGCACCTTTGCTTGGAGTCGTGGTTTTGTGCCATTTGGATGAGTAAGTCCAGGCTGAATAGAGAATAAGGACGTCGGTTTGTAGACTGAGTGTTACTTTGGATACCTCTTTGCTTCACCGGAACAAAAGGAAGGGCTCCGTGCCTGCCTGTGTTAGTGCAAGCATGCTGTCAGAGCTGGGCATAGGCTGCTTGGCACACTGGCTGTGCAGTGCTCTTGCTTAGTTTCCAGTCTGTGTAGCTGATTGGAGGTGCATTTGTTTGTAGTCAGGTTGGAGAGCAGATGAGAATAACCCTGGCTCTCCATTCAGTGCCTCTGCAGGTAGGGAAGGAGAGCAGTCATTCAGTAATCTCCTCCAGGAGCAAGTGGAGAAAATTGGCTTACAACCTTGATTTACCTAATCCATTTGATGGTCCTTCATCTTTGGATATATTTATGTTGTGAACATGGAAGCCTTCTGTCCTTCGCCCCCTTCCTGCTGGCTGAGTGATAGGGCTGCTTATCTAAATAATATAAAATACGGCCACCATTTGAGATTGCCAGAGGAGTTTCCTTCTTGGAATGAGATCCTTTCGAAGCGTTTGCTGTCCGGTTCACTCCTGAGAGCCTTTAGTCCAGGTTAGCAGCAGCAGCTCTTCAGATGAGGTAGAACTGCTGATCTGCAAAGGTCAGCATGACTTCTCTGTGCTAGCCACGCTGAGTGCATGCACGCGAACGGTGACCTTCATGGAATTGCTCTTTGACTCCAGAAATAGCTTCGTGGTTAATAGCCAGTGGCCCACCTATGGGCCAGACAGAATGTCAGAAGTACTGACGAGACAATAAATTTCATATCCAAAACCAGTGTAGGAGATTCAATGGAAATGCTGCTTCCTAGAAGTCGAGCTCAGGGAGTGTGCGATGGAAAGAATTTGGCTTTCAGGGGATGCTTGGGGTGGTGGGAGCTACAAAGCCTTGGTTCTTTTGGGGCAGCTCCACCAGCAGCTGTGGGAAGAGCAGCAGTGGTGTTTGCTCTGGCTGTTCTGGTTCAGTATGGGCTGGGAACCGAAGCACTGGGCTTCTAATTAATGAGAGGTCCTCCTTTCCAAAAGCATGTGACCACAGCAGTGGAGTAGTTGCTGAACAAGCCCAGAATGGCGTCCAGCTGCTCAGTACAGAGAATTTGTGTAATTGTTAAGCATTTAATACATAACTCCCCTCTCCTGAATGCCTTTCCCTAAGGAAACCGTAAGCCTGGCTAACTCAGGCCGGTGTATTGGTGCTGCAGGAGCAGACACGCTGCTTTCCTGCACTGCTCACCGTGTGCTCCAGCTGCCAGGGGTAGCAGCTCAGTTTACCTTCCAAACGTGGCTGGGTTGTGTGCCATGCTGTGCGTGTTGTTCCACACCAATTAAGTCACGGAGCGAAATCCCACCTCGTCTGTAGCACTTGAATTGCAATCATTTACAGTCATAAAAAGGAGCGTGTGTTATGGGAAGAGAAGGAGGGCTCTGGGGGCAGGAGAGTGGGGTGGCATTTTGCATTCATGCACTTGGAGAATGTGTCTGAGCCCCAGCAGTGTGTGTGGATGTATGAACAGTGACAGCAGACCAGGTGAAGGTGGATGCTCGGTGTGTAAGGCACAACTGTTGCTTAGATCTGCCTGCTTTGTCCCTGCGTTGGATTCAGAAGTCCTCCTCCAATGTGCACCTGTGCTTTGTGGTATATCAGAAATAGCCTCGTTCCTGTTGTGGAGGCCACATGACAACTTGGAAGGTGTTTCGTGTTGGCTGTAACTTGCTTCAAACGGATGGAGGACATCCCTGAAACACCTTGGAGATGTCACATTGCTTTGGTGCTGTAAGTGGATGTCTTACTCGTGCTTTGAGGTTATTTTCTTAAGCTATAATAATAAAAAGGTAAAACTGCTGAGCCCCAGAGCACTTCTTAGCCGTGCTCAGACTGTAGCAACCCTTAGAGAAGGCTCTGGTAGGAATTCAGGGTGTATCGCTGTGCAATTAGAAAGGAGTCATTTCTGGTTTTCCTCCAGATTGAATTAAAAAAAAAAAAAAGATTTGAGTACAGGAAAAAGAAGGGAAGAAGTGCTGGGAATGCATGCATGGTTGGAGCTCACAGAACGTTTGTACCATTTCTCCTGTAACTGAATTACAGCGTTTGCTTCTTGTTCTAAAGGAACTGCTCCTGCACAGCAAATGGGGAAAAAGGTGCTGAGCTGTCATTAAAGCCTTTCTTTTTTCCTTTCATCTTTCCTAGGCTGGAGTGAAAGGGACGTTAGGAAGACTGGTGGGAATTTTTGAGGTAAGTTTCAGGTGTGGTTCACAGAATCACAGCATGGCCTGGGTTGGAA
>PPHD01003041.1:0-22947 GCA_002909625.1 Bambusicola thoracicus
TGCGCCATTTGATTACAGAAGAATTCACTCTTAATCTCTCCAGATGTGAAGGCGAGATGGTTACTGCTGTAGCAGTACTGCCCCATGCGTATATGTGCCATTACATTTCATTCCAGCCTCAGACACGTTCTGGGGGCAAAATGAGCATAGCTACACTTCCAAGCATCAATGCAAGCAAAAGTGTTTTCAAGCCGTAGTGGAAGGAGAACCATAGTTTGTAGGTGTTCATCCATATGCTTGAATTTGCTCCTTCAAATCAGTGTTTTGACAGAATTATTTGTGGTTTTCCAAGAGAAAGAACCCTGTAGGAAGTAAAACGTGTACAGCTTGTGTATATTCTGGTTTAAATAAACCTCTCTGAAGCTACGCTGCATCGTGCAATGAGGACGTGCAGTATAGGATGCTTTGCAGCACTGGGGTTAGAATTGCAGGTGTGGGCACTGCGGGCTGCTGGGGAGCTTTGGGGGGAAAAGGGAAATTGGGTGAAAAGCAAAAAAAAAAGGATGTTTGTGAAGGTTTGGTCTATCAAATGTTTGCATTCCGCTGCTGCTCTGCAAAAAGCAGAATCTGCAGTGTAGGTGGCAGCGGTTAGAATTGATTTCCTGAATGTTTCTCGTTTACATTTGCTTTTTATTTGTGTGCTATGCGGACTGTTGGAGCTGGAAATGTCTGCAGTGAGGATCTGCTGTAGGACAGCCGCATGGAGGTCCCGCTGTGTCAGTGGGGTACTTCTCAGCAGTGCTTGGAGAAGGCAGGGGGGCAGGCTTGGTCGGCCTGTGCCGTGTGAAGGCGGCGTGTGCAGCACGAGTCTGCATTTTTACAGTGCAGTTTATTAAGGACTCCTCTCATTTCCCTTTTAATTTGCAACCTTATGTTAATAAACTCTTAGCTGGTTTTAGTTCTGTAATTAAAAATAAAACTCTTCCGTGTTTGGATTGGCTTCTTGTTGCGCCGCCATTGCAAAATCAACGTAAAAGGGGATTTTTTTGGTTTGTTTTTAATTACTATTCCAATGAACGGAGCGTTATCACACCATGAAATCACTTCAGGGCAGGTCACCCTGCGGAAAGCTGCCACGAGGCTCTGTCGTCATCAGCACTGAATCATGGCTGGACGTCCAGTGCTGGGTTTGAACAGCACCACGTGTCCTCACCTCCTCCTTTCTTTCTTTGAATGAGGTGTGCGGATTGTGCTTGCAGCTCCATTTTGCTCCACTCGGTGTTTAAGTAACCCTCTTTTGTCCTCCCTCTCTTTCGTTTCCTTCTAGCCTTGCTTCACAAAGCATTTGGAAATGCGTTGAGGCAGTTAGCAGAGATTAAATGCTGAGATGGTCCATGCAGTGAATTTGGCACCGCGTCCACCTGGGATGGCTCCTGCCTGCCTCTGGGAGCCCAAAGCCCCCGAGGTGCTGCGCCGCTCTTCCCGGAGGTCATTTCTGTCAGCAGCACCTTCTGCCGTCAGACAATTTCCTTGAAAATAAACTTGGGAGGTTTAAACTAGGGAGAACAACAGCAAAGTAATCACACAGTATCTGGCGGGAGCGCAGGCAGCGCATGCAGGTGGTGAAGGAGGTGGTGCAGTGACAGTGCGCACGGTTGCAGGAAAGTTGCAGCAATGGGGGTCTGGGCTGAAAAATTTGAATCCGAGTGGTTTCCAGGAGGATGTCCGGGTGGTACCGGACGGGGAATAGCGGGTGGGACCTCGCGGCTGCAGGCCGGGTAGCAGCAGCCCTGCGCAGTTGACCTCCGGCCGCAAGGGGGCGCAATTGTCTCCGGCTCCTCGCGCGGCCTTTGGCGCGGGCGCGGGGGCCGCTTGCGGAAGCGGAAGTACTCCGTCCTCCTCTTTCCGGGCGACCGTCGCGGAGGCTGCAGCGGGTGAGATTTCCGCGCCCGGGGTGGATCTTTCCAATCCGTCCCCATCCTCCGCGGGGCGGCCCCGAGCCGTTACCCGGTGCCTGAGGCGTGGTGGGGGCTCCGCGGCGGCCCCGGTGGGGCCCGGTCGAGGCAGCGAGAGGGGGACGGGAGGGGGCTCGGTCGCCTCGGGCCTTATTGCTGCCGCCGTGCGGCCCGAGCCTTCCCGGGGGCTGCTGGTGAGGGAATGGGCCGCGCCGCGCTTAGCGGCCCCGGGATGAGGGTGTGCGGGCTTTCGGCCAGGGACTAGGCGGATCCGGCACGACCCCGGCCTGCAGTAAGGCTGAACTGCATTCAGGTGCCGGTTTGGATTGCAGTCTCCGGATGGATCTCACGTTCCTCTTACACGTTCTCTGCTAATGGCTGATTTGGTTAATGCAGCGTGGGCAGCCGCCTCTGGTCTTAGGTTTGCAGTGTATCACAGCATGCTGTGCAGCCTGGCTCATGTGGCTGAGCAGAAGCACCTGGTGCTACCTGTGTCAGTCAGGTGTAGCTGTCACAGGCCAATGCTGCGGTTATTAAGAGTTGGAGAAGACCAGATGTGCCCTGCTGCGTGCTGCAAGGCCTGGTGTTACGTCTTATTAGAGATCCCTAAGCTTTGTGAGCATGGTGTCAGGGGAAGCCTGCAATACGTGTTCACTTCTTAAACAAAGCAGGTGCACAGCAGTGTGAAA
This sequence comes from Bambusicola thoracicus, assembly GCA_002909625.1. NCBI lineage: Eukaryota > Metazoa > Chordata > Aves > Galliformes > Phasianidae > Bambusicola > Bambusicola thoracicus. The sequence continues at coordinate 2,585 of PPHD01003041.1, forward strand.
TCAATAGAAGTCAGTCAGGTGTCCCGACTTGTGACAGCAGGGAACTCTGCAGTACAAGAAGCTGTCTCGTATGTACACAGGCACATCTGTCAGCCCACAGAGTCATGGTCACTCGTGGAAGGCTTAAACCTTGTCTGAAACGTAAATTGTATGGGTATACAAATTGGGGATGAGAGCAAAAGCATTAAATGAAGTCAGGCCGCATTTTGAAGCTTTGGGTTGCTCTGTGTGTGTAGATGATAAGTGGGAGTTACAGGGCTCTCAAACCGCTTTTCTTGGTGCAGCCAAAATGAAGTTCAACCCATTCGTAACTTCGGACCGCAGCAAGAACCGCAAACGGCACTTCAATGCCCCTTCCCACATCCGGAGAAAAATAATGTCCTCCCCTCTGTCCAAGGAGCTGCGGCAGAAATACAACGTGCGCTCCATGCCCATCCGGAAGGACGACGAAGTGCAGGTAGCCGTGCTGTCCTCTGTTTAAGTCATGCTGTCACTGTTTAGGTTTTAATTGTGTTTTGCTTTTTAGGGCCTAAGTTGTTCATAGAACGTTATCACGGCTCTGGTAAGAGTAAGAATTGATGTAGTCAGAGATTCGTCCTGTTGAATGTTTCCTGACCTCACATCAGTGAGCTGGAAGATAAGAGAAACCCACATTGCTGGCAGCAGCAGCAGGACTTCTGCTGCATGCGTTGATTACCACTAAGGATTAAAGACCTTAAACAATAAAGCTCAAAAGAAAATGATTGTTTCTTTATAGACTATTTGTTAGTTGTGGTATGGAAAAGAAAGCAGTTCAAGTTAAGTGGGTTTTTGTTTTAGGATACTATAATAGAGGAAAAGTTAAGATGAGAAACTAATTTCCTAGTTGAAAAGATCTGAAGTGGGTTGATTAGAGTGTACTGCAGGCTGAATGAGGAAGAAGTACACTTCTGATCTGTTATATTTGCCACCATCACTTAAGTTGTCCAATAATTTATCTCTTCCTGACACAATTAGAGTTTGCAGTTCTGGTTTTCAGTTAGGATAATGATATTGTGTTCCTTAAGGTCTGAGAATTGCTACGGGAGTGTTTGGGATGTCCTGGGAAAGAACCCTTTGCATCTCCTTGTTTAGGTTGTCCGGGGACATTACAAAGGGCAGCAGATTGGCAAAGTGGTCCAGGTGTACAGGAAGAAGTACGTCATCTACATTGAGCGCGTGCAGCGCGAGAAGGCCAACGGCACCACTGTGCACGTGGGAATCCATCCCAGCAAGGTATGGGCTGTGAAGTGAGGTCTGCGGGGCGTCGGGAGACCGTGCTGGCAAATGAAAGAACTGCTGCTTGCATGGGGAGAACTCTGTTACTGCCCGTGGAGTAATGGAGTGAGATTGTTTGGGGTGTGCATTGATAATAATGAAGGAAATTTTAAATGTCATGCTAACGGAGAGGTAATGGTTGGAAGCAGGAGCTTTCTGAGGCTTATTGGGTGCAGTTGTCACAAACTGCAGAATGTTCCAGCAGTACTTTCTGAAAGAGGTTTGAGCTCCTAAAGCGTGGGTAGTCTTTTTAAATGGATTGTTTAGTACCGTACTCAAGGTGCAGCTTGAACAGAGCTGAGTACAGGGGAAGAAGCACCTCCCTGCTCCCTCTGGCAGCACTGTCTGATACAAGCTAAGATGCCATTGGCCTTCTTGGCCACCTGGGCACACTGATAGCTCATGTTCAGCCAAGCACTGACCAGCACCCCCAGGTCCATTCCTTCCACACAGCTTTCCAACCACTGCCCCAAACCTGGAGCACTGCCTGGGGTTGTTGTGGCCCAGGTGCAGGACTCAGCGCTTGTTCTTGGTGAACTTCATCCCATTGGCCTCAGCCCAGCCATCCTGCAATGTTTAGAGTTAGTGAAAACCTGGCAAAGCCTGTTTAGACCATAATAGCAAATCATTTCAAAGCAAGCAGAATACCTAGCCAAAAACCTGGTTTGAAGCAGATGAAATCAGAGTGCTTCAGACCTGTCATGTAGGTGTGTATATTGAAGTGCTGGTTGTAGCAGGTTTTCTGATCTATATGGTTGTTACTCAGGGGCAGGACAGAATGATTCCAAAACAACAGTGGCTTGTGTACAGTGATAACATTTAAGGTACAAGGTGACATTGCGATGGAACCAGTGTGCATATAATTGGATATTACTCCTGTGGTAAATAGTGGATAAAATCGAGGTTTGTGCTGCTCCTGCACTGGAAATTGGACTTTGAAAAAGCTTTGTATGAAGATTCTAGTTATTAGTGCATGGGTAACGTGTAGTTGCAGACTTGCATGGGATGAGGTAGGTAGGAATTAATGGGAGTTAATTCCTGAGAGCTTGCTGTAGTGTGGAGCTAACCAGGAGCACAGGGCTGTAGGAAGCCTGATTTTGAAGTGTTGCTTTCAGTTATACGAAGTATTTATTTCTTTGCCAATTATGTGGGCAGAGAAAGAACTGGAGGGTGCCCTGGGGCTGAAAATCAGTTTTGTTACACACTTATTAAGGATCTAGCAGCAAATGGTTTGCACAAATTGTCTTCTGTCTGCCTATGTTAGTGACGTGATAATCAGCTGTCCACCTTCAACCGCGGGTCCTGTCCATGAAGGTGATGACTTTGTGTGAGAGATGTGTGGACTTCTGTTGTTCCCTGCAGCTAAGCTGGATGGATTGGTGATTCCAAGCAGCATGCAGTGAGATGACAGTGACCACCAGCAGCATCATGCAGCCTGGTTTTCCAGCGTTCCAAAACTTAGCACTGTTTAAAACATGGACAAATGAAACTTAGATTCATTTAGGTTGGAAAAGACCCTTAAAATCAATCCACAACTAAACCTCGTCCCCACGTCTCTTAAACACCCCCAGGAATGGTGACTCCATCAGCTCACTGCACAGCCTGCTGCGATGCCTGACCATGCTCTGCATGGAGAAACGAGTCCTGATCACCAATCCAACCCTCCCTGCAGCAGCTTGGGGCATTTCCTCATAGCCCAATGGTCCACTGTGTTCCTGTGTGCTGCTGGGAGCAGGCATCAGCTGTGCTGGTGCATTACCCATCATATCTGAGCAGCACCTGGTATAATTGCAAATGTTCTGATGAAATAAGAAAACCAGGCTTACTCCAATGTAATTGTTTTGTAGCTGGATAGAAATGTGGCTGCTCTTCAGTTGGTTTATTGTTGTGGCTGTGCATGCAAGCCACTGTGCATGTATTCTGATTGCCTGAACCGACACGGAGAAGTTGTGAAACCTGTTGGCAGTTCATTCCCTCCATTCTACTCCAGCAGAATCAGGCAGCCCGCTGCTGTGCTGTTAGCGCTGCTGTCGGGTTGCTGTGCCTGTAATGCTGAGGTCTCTGAGTTCTTTCCCTTTCTGTAGGTGGTGATCACAAGGCTAAAACTGGACAAAGACCGCAAGAAGATCTTGGAGCGGAAAGCAAAGTCTCGCCAGGTTGGCAAGGAGAAGGGCAAATACAAGGAAGAAACAATCGAAAAGATGCAAGAGTAGATGGTTTTCTATTTGTCACCATTAAAGAACTGCTAAAATGAAACATACTGCTGTGTGTCTCCCTCAGGAGCGTTGGGTGTGGGGTGTTTGGGCCGCGTTGGAATATTTTCTCATCTTTTAAAGGTGGCCATTTCAGAAATGCTTTGTAAGCCTCTCTTGCTTCTGAGAACAGACTTTTTCCACACACAGCTGTGATTGAGCTGAAGCTGCAGTGGTATAGGGGTGCTGCAGTGCTGAAGGCCTATATCAGTGCATGTGTCTGTCCGTCTGTCTGTCATCCGATGTCCAACGCTCAGTCGGAAATGCCCACCATTTATAGTGAACATGCTAACTCTGCACGCTGCACACATTGCATGTTTTGCTTTGCATTTGAAGGAAGCTGTTCCTGGTTGTGCATCTTTTCGTGTAATCCTCTTAAGTTACGTTTTTATCCAATGGCCACAGGACTTGGAGAGCAAATGGTGAATTGGAGGCGTTGGCTGGCCGTGCTGTGCCCCGCCACTTGCACTGGACTTGCTGCTCAGCATCCAGGTCCCTTTATCTGTGCCACAAAGAGAGCTTCGGGAAAGGGCAGGGCGGAAGGGCGCTGCCGTTAGCGCTGTGCTGGGACGGGGAAGCGGGCTGTGAGAGCTCTGTGTGCGTGCGGTTGAGAGCAGCGGCACTGCAGCACGCAGCCCTGCGGTCAGGTGAGCTCCGTGCGTGCTTTCTGACCGCCAACAGAAGGAGCTCAGCGGCGGCCTGAGCTGTGCGAGCGGGGATGGACCGCGCTTACACCGGGCAGCCTTTGCTACTTTTATCCCTCACTGCTCCCACGTGTAGGCACGCTGCTCCAGAAGTTATTTGCTTTTAACCCTGAGTTGAGTCATGCTATGCAGAAAGCGTTCAGGCTCTCTTTAGCGCTCCGCAGCTGCCCGCGCAGCGCCGCGCGCTGCAAACGACTCCGCCTCGCGCTCGTGTGACGTGGCGTCCGCCGATTGGCCGGCGGGGCGGGGCGCTGCTCGGCGACGTTGCGCCTCGGCACCGCCCGCCGCTCCGCTCCGCCGCAGCCCCGCCATGGCGTACGGTGGCCTGACGGTGCCCATCATCGTCATGACCGTCTTCTGGGGGGTGGTCGGCGGCGTCCTGCCGTGGCTCGTGCCCAAGGGGCCCAACCGCGGGTGAGTGGCCGGCGCGGCCCTTCTCCTCCATCCTCTTAACCGCGGTCGCGGGCCCGGCCGTGCCGCTCCGTGCCCTTGGGGCAGTGTGGCTCCGGCCCCGCGCGTCCCGTGGTTACCGCCGCTCTCCCGCAGCGCCGCGGCCGCCTCTCCGTCCCGCCGGGCCCGGGCCGCAGCCTGGCGCCGCACGGCGTGGTTCGGAGCCGCGGGGCCGGAGCGCGGCCTGGGCGGCCCTGCGGGCGCGACTTCCCCTTCCCTCGCGCTCCTGACCTTGGCCTTCCCGGCCCGCAGCGCGGAGCCCCCGCGCAGGGAGCGGCTGCGGAACTGCTGCGGTACTGCGGGGCCTCAGAGTGAAGCGCCGGGCGGCGACAGCGCGGCCCCGGCAGAAGGAGCCACGTTCTGTCTCTCTTTTCCGTAGGACGCAATGGCTTCTTGTCGCTCCCCCTCTCTGACATCCCTCTGCTCCGCAGGTACTAACGCCGCTTTCTCTCCATTGTTTACCTAACCCTGAAGGAACTGCCCTCAGCCCCATCCCTTTGGCTCGGCTGTTTGCTGCCTCTTTTGGACCCGAAGTGGGTTTTGTGCCTGGGGCCGTTTCTGTTCTCAGGGATGTCTTTGAAGGATCTTCCAGATGCGTCCCTAAGCGTTGGGAAGTAGGGAAGGGGCACCAGCAGATGACCTCCAGTCCATCCCTCTCATGATGTAGCAGCCATGAGTGGAGCGCTGCTGTCTGCTGAGTAACGCTGTGTGCGCTGAGTGCTTTTCATCTTGGAGAACAAAATCCAACCAGAAACGCCCCCAAAAGCTGTGCTGGGTTAGGCCGATTCATTTTCTAGCAGAAGTCAGCGTGGCTCTGAACTGTCCCATGGCTTCGCATTGCCTGGGTTGGCGTTTCCAGGCGGTGTCTGCTGTCCGTGGCACTGCCTGCAGAGGGCCGCTCCTGGAGCTCCGTGCAGCTCTGTAGGCTCAGTTTGGGAGCAGACCGATGGTTGTTGATGGATAACGTGAGAAATCTTTTAATCTGTGGCACAAAGGAGTTGGACGTTGCTGTCCTGACAAGAGGTGTTGCTGCTCAGTTTGAGGGTAGCTCTGTAGAGGGAAATCCTTCTTTGGAGGGTTTTTTTTCTTCTATTTACTTGCTGAGTTCTGTGGGCTGCACAGCTCTGTCAGTATTAGAAGGATCCCTCTCATTTCCAGATGGTTTGTGTGCAAAGCTGCAGATTCACCTCTGTGCCAGGCTGAGCTGAGCTGCTCGGCCGTTCCTTCTCACCTCAGTGGTGGTTTCTGTCTCAGTTTCCTTTCGGCAAGAAAGGAAATGCTGCGCCTGCAGACAAACCCACGGGGCCTTTGAGATGTTGTTTACTAAACCAAAGCAAAACAAACTTATGAAATTAAAAACTTCTGTAAGCAGAGTTCTGCAGATGGAGAAAACAGTTGATGGTTGGCATCAGAAAATCCAGCTTTGGTAACTCTCTGGTGCAAATGGCTGCGAGGTGGAGGGAGGGCACTGTGTAAGATTTTACTCCTGCTGTACTTCTGCCTGGCCAGGCTGTGTCAGCTGTGCCCAGCCGTGGCTCTGCGGTTCTCTCAGCTGGGGGAACTTTGAGTGCTGATGCTGAGTCAGTTGCGTGTGATCAAAGCAGAACTCGTTCCTGGTGGTTGTTCCTATGTATCTTGTGGTCAGTCGTAACATGAGACCTAACCGGCCGTGTCTTTCCTTCCTTTCTGCAGTGTTATCAACACAATGCTGGTGACCTGTGCTGTTTGCTGCTACCTGTTGTAAGTATACATAACGCTTTGCCTCCTAATCAAAGCACGTTTCCACTGCATGAAATTGAGGGGGAAACCTGAGCAAATGAGTCAGATTTTGACGTGTGCTGTTCTGTGACACCTCTTAGCATTCTCTGTTCTAAAGACCACCTCCAGTCCTGCTGAAGGAAATGCTTTTGTGGTGATAGAGACTGCAGTAAAATAAACCCCAATTCTTCTGGTTGTCCTCTGAGCCCTGTGTTGAGCCAAACGGTGTATGCCAGCTAATTTGCCACGCTTGTGGTACTTCGATACATTAATAATTTCTGTTTTAAGCATGACCAGTATGTTCTGATGCTGCCTGCTTTCTCTGTATGAAAACGAGTAGACATACAGACTGACTTACATTACTTATATACTCTTCATAGTATGCCTTTGTCAAGAGCTGAGCCAGCTGTACCTGAGGTCTGCGGGAGAATGCAGACTTCTTTCTCTGGATTTGTTTTGCTGTGTTCCAGGGGAGGTGCTGGGCTGCCTGCAGCTGTGTGGACATTTGATTTGCGTTAGTAATGTGGCACTCAGGCTTTATATAGGCTGTGAAGGCCTCCCTGCCCTGCACACCAATTATTCAGCAACCTCACCCTGTGCCGGGTCCCAAATGCTCATGTAAGTGTAGGCTCCTGGATGCCACTGTCAGGGCAGTGTCTGTGAGGTCAGGGCCGTGTGGCAGCCTCAGAGCCTTCGGGATGGTGGTGTGGGATTCGTCACGGAGCTCCCGAAGTATTTCACTGCTCAGTTCAGTGGTTTTTGCACTGAAGCAGATCTGTTACAAATCTCATCAGTGTGACTGATAATCTGCTTTTACCTGTCAGAGCGTGGGGGCTCCTCTGCCTTCCTTCTTCGTCTCGTCTCTTGTAACTTGGGTTCCCTATTTCCTTTCTCCAGTTATGCCACGATAGAAGAGAAGCAGCAAAATCTTACTAAGCAGTCACTCATGATACCCAAATATAATAGATGTTGTACATAATTGCTCCGAAAGTAATGCCTGCTATTTATTTCCATGGAAACAGCAGCAGCTGCAGATAACGCAATAACGCCCTGTGATAGAACAAATGCTTGGCTACAAAACGCTGTTTCTCAGCATGATCACCTCCATGAGCTGTGCATTCTCACGTGAATGAGACAAGAGCCTTCATGCTGCACTTCATAGACATCAGACTCAATTTCTGTTCCCTGATTTTAAAGTCAGTCACATTCATCTTGCCTATATTTCCATGTTTAGATTGAAGGGATCATTCCGAATGACCATGTTGATTGCATGGTATTAATTAGCTTATTCTGTGCAAAGGTTTTCCCTGTGAAAGTGTGTGATCTGTGTGCAGATGATGTTCCCAGCACCTTCTGAAGGAGAATACACAAGCCTTGGGGATCTGCAAAAGAAAAATCCAAGTATATGGAGTTATTGCTGCAGAAATCCCGGCCTGCACTGTTTTGTGAGGTGCTCTTAAGGTCTGAATCTATTCGCTGCTTTCAAAGCGGGGCCCGAAGCAGTGCTGTGATATCCTGCTGCCAGAGGACAGGATGTCTGAGAAGTGATACGGTTTGCTGCTGATTCGTAGAGGATTAAAAGATGCTTGCCCAATGTGACATTTAAACAGAGATAACAGGACCTTAATTTGTAACACACAGCACAGACAGATGGCAGTTATGGCAGAAAGACCTTTCAGAAATCTTTCTGGTAGAACAGAAGGGACTTTAATTTCCTTGTATGAGCCGGGTAATTAACAGTGGCAGTTGTAACCGGTATCCGGCAGAGCTGGAGGACCTGTGGGTGGCTCGAATGCCATACCTGATTTTAGCAGCTCCGGAACATGAGCTGTTGCATGCTGAGGCTCGCTTTGTTTTACTTGGAATGCTGCATTTTGTGTTGCGTTGTCACGATAAATCGCTGTGTGGAGCAGCATCACTTAAGCAGTGTGTAGGGAAAGCTTTTCCCTGGCTTATCTTGAGTGCCGGGGAGCCACAGGGCTCAGTGCCTGACTGTGCTTTCAGCCCTTTGGTGTCAGCAGTGTGAGGAGGAGGCGTGTGCTATTGACCTGTAGTGCCGCTGTGGCTCAGAGCTTGGGCATCCAGCACAGCCCCAGCAAAGGGCTTCTGGAAAGCGCCCAGTGGTTGCCTGGAGCGTGGCTGTACAGCTGCGTTGTACGGATGCTTGGAATGTGCTTCCAGCTCATTTAATTCACAGCCATGCTGGGCTGCTCTTTGGAGGCATGGAGAGGTGAGAGAATGGTGCGCAGAGTTCCTTCCCTTGGTACAGCGGGGAGGAGAATAATGTGCGTTAACAGGCTTTTGGTGTTCCTGTCCTCCTCCCACTGCTGTTAGCTCAGGATGCTGCGGGCAGATGGCACGGTGCTCTGGCACCCCTTTTTTTCTGCCTCTAATTAACCATTGCAAAATAAATTCCGTGCGATTTCCAACAGCTGATTAGCTTTTACCTTAATAGCAAACCTGAAGGATGTCAGCCTGACGGCTGTTGGCTGCTCCCGTTGGTACCTTGCTGCTGTTGTAGCTGCTCTGTATTGCAAGGCTTGCGTGGCCGACTGACTGCTGCAGGCTCCGCTCTTCATTAACAGCAGCCCTAATTTGTGCAGAACTAAAAGCGGCATAGAAAATAAACACTTGTCAGCTGGGAGAGGATGGGTGCGTTTTCTTTAAGCCTGGCCAGCATCCTTCCCTGTGGCTGTTCCAGCTGCCTCCCAGCTGACCTGCGCCTCTTTGCTGCTCAGAGCATCAAGGTTTGTGTGGAATTTTCCATGACTGCCTAAGCACTCTGATACATTTGTGGCAGCTCCCATTACAAAGCCGCTCTGCTTTTTCTCCTCCTTACAAAACGTTCTAGAAATAGCAGATAGATGAACCGGTGTGAGCGCTAAATGTGTTTATACAGTTAGTATTTAATGCAGATTTAAATCCGTGGAAGCATTCGCGGCTCTTTCTGAACCCTGTAATATTTACAAAGCAAATGCATCTCGTAACAGTGGAGTATTTATTTCTGTTTAGCTTTCCTGGATGTTTTCCACAGGCTGCATTCCTCGTGTTCTGGGTGGTGGCCGTGGCTCCTGCAGCGCTGCTTTGTGAGCTGCTCCACGGACAGAATCCCTGGCTGTGACCACAGGGCTTTGTTGTCACCTTGATTGATTGATGATTATTTTGTGTTCCTGCGTGTTTTCTGAGGATTCCTGCTCCAGGCCTGCCAGAGGGCTCTGCAATACACTGGAAATAATGGCCAGTGAGAAGGAGTCGTTTTCTTATATATTTTTTCCGTCCTTTAAAAGATGCTGCAAAGGCACCAAGAAAAGGGCCAACTCTTTTACGTTTCTATATTTTGAACCCATATGTTTCACCTATTTCCTGGCAAAGGAGCAGTACATGGGGGAAATGCTGCCAGGTGGTTCTGGTCAGGAGCACTGTATCAGGTGCAGAATGGTTCAGCATCAGGTCTTCACTGATGGTATCCAGTGTGCATATGAGCTGCAGCACAACTTTGCTCTGATACTACGCCTTCCAAAATAGTGTCTGTTCCCCTCTGATAGTAGATGTGCTTCGGCCCAGCCCTCACTGTACCATAAGCTGTGTCCTTTGGCTGATGTTCTCTCTCGGGTTGTTTGGTTGTCTTGCAGTTGGCTGATTGCGATTCTGGCTCAGCTCAACCCCCTCTTTGGGCCACAGCTAAGCAATGAGACCATCTGGTACCTTAAAGTTCACTGGCCTTAGGGGCGGCAGTTCCCTGCTGTGCTGCACTGCACTGACTGGGTGAGTATGGTCAGATCTGTTAATGCGTTCGGTGTGCTAAATGGCTCAACAGCAGTGTAAGCAGGGGGTTCCGAACTGCTGGGGTCTGGGGCTGAGCAATCTCTCTTTCTAGAGATTGCAACCAAACAAATGTTGGCTGTTAATTTTGACAGGACGCTGTGAAAAGCTCAGGCTGAATTCCTGTGCAGTTACTGCCTCTGTTACCCTGTCATGTGGTACTGCTTTCAGTAAACAGGTGTGTGTAGGGAAGACACTGCATTTCTTCACCCTACCAAAATACAACTGGGAGGGAAGCGTTCTCCTATGAACAGCCAGCATAAGTGCATTTCCTCATTGTCATTCATGAAGCCCCTCTCCCAGCCAAGCAGCCTCTTGCCCAAGCACTGATTCCCAAGGCAGAGTACAGTGCTGTTCATTCACTGGGAAGTCTGAGTGAGAATTGCAGCAGTGGCTCTCAGTCTGCTGTCGATGCAGAGCATTAGCACCCAACCTGCAGGTAGCAGTTCTATTTCTAATGGTGGTATGAGCGACCTGAATGACAGATGAGCCTGCTCCTCGTTACCTGGTAGTGCTGCTGGAATGCCATTGTGGTGTTTCTTGAGGCCTCTCCTGGCGTGACCTTATTAAAGACAGCACGATGACTTCAGGTATCTCTGTGAGGGCAGCATTTAGAATTAAATGTTCGAACAAAGGTTTTGTTGTGGAAAGAAGTACCCATGGTTGTAGTTCTTACACTGGTAACACTAAGCAATTCAGCTCACTTAGCTTTTTTTACCTGTCTTTCTGTGGGTTTTCTCCCACTGCTACAGTTCAGTTGCCTGTTCCTTTGCTCTTATTGCTTTAATGTCTGTTCACAGAAGTCCAGCAGCAGCAGACAAATTACAATTGACGTTACAGTTCAGTTAAATGCTGGCTGTAGAGCATTCTGTAAATCTACCCTGAAGCAAAGCTCTGCAGCTTCAAAGTAGGATTCATCTGAGCTGCGGCACTGTCAGACTGTGGCATGTGTGTATGTTTGCATCTTCTTTTAAGCACCAGGCAGAAGCTGAAGGTAGACGTGGTCCTGCTTCGGGTGGAGGCTGTGTTTAGGTACATCAGTCAAACTGCATCTCCCAGGTGCATTTCCACTGCTCGTGTGTGTTAGCACAAAATCAGTTAGCAGAAGCAGAGAGCAATCTATTCTGGTACTGGGCACACAGATTCCTGAATCCCACGGTTCCCTGAGACCTAAAATTGAACTGTAACGATCTGAACAAGTAGATGCCTTGGATTTTAAACGTGGGCTTATCTGGCTGATAGATGAACTGTGTGTTGCTACCAGCAGAGACAAACGGGAGTTGGGTTACAGTGTCTGTAGACTAAATGTCTGCACAGAGGATCGGGGCTTACCCTGCTCTGCTCTCACCCCTTTGAGAGAAGCGTTTCCCAGAGAGCTGCAGTACGTTTGCACTGTGGAAGAGAGGGATCCCATGCAGCCTGGGGTGGCCAGAACGCTGATGTGAGGAGCTGACGTTTTTAGACTTTCTAATGGAGAATTCAAGTTGTATGCAGTGCTCCATGTCTGATATGAAGTAGCTTTATTACTCTTAGATGTGTCTGGTTTCGTTGACTGAATTTTGGAATAAAATGAGAGTTCATTTACTTAGGAAAAAGACTGCTTTAAGAAAAAGGTATAGGATAATGCTCCACTGTTAGATACCGTGTTCTTTCTTGCCTTGCTGTAGAAATAAACCACTGCTGTCCGTGCAGTGCTCCATGGTTGAATTAGAATTACTCGTGCAGTGCTGGGTGAGCCTGCAAGGCTGCAAGGAGGGGCTGCAGCGTCTGGCACTGCTGTGCGCTGATGCACTTAAAGGCTCTGGATGAGTTCCTCACTAGGCAGGAGCTGTCAGTTAGATTACATCTGAAGGAGTTGCGTTATCTCTCTGACATTGCACAGCACTCCATAAACGCACCCACCGTTTCTGGTTTTGACCAGTTATTTTGGGCTTTTAAGATGTGCTTTTGCAGCGTTCGAGTTGCATACGCTGTATTCATTTCTGCCTCCAGTCTGTCTTCGAGCTGAGCTGTGGATGGATTCGTATGGGCAGGGTGCAGTTATAGAGAATGAAATGGTAACTACCAGGGAAGAGAGACTGCGTTTAAAAAGGAAAAGAAGTGTAAGCAAACCTGTTTCACTTTACTAATAGAGCAGGCTGAAAAATACTTGTGGGATGCTTACCACATCCTAGTGAGGAGTGCCTACAGATGCTGACTTGCTTGGTATTTCTCTGTGGTCACTATTCCTCTAATTTAAATGATGATGATGTCTGAGGTGACTGTCTACATAACCATGTTCGTGGCTTGAGAGCAGTACGTAACAACACCCAGCTGTACTAAATATGGGCTACAGCCTCTTTCCTTTTAATCAGTGAGATGTAATGCCTACTGTTGTTCTGAAATTTGTCACTGCAGTCTGTATTCTCAGCCCAGGAACTGCCTTTATGCGGGTGCAAGAAGGTCCATCAGCTAGATGACCGGATGCTCTTACTGCAGACATATTGAAACCTCCCTGGTGGCATAATAGTTCTGCCAGCTTATAGTGTAACTAGAGCTACATGCAGTGACTTCAGAAATTAAGCCACGAAGAAAGAAAGGAAGGAGAGATGAATCTCCTAAAATAAATTACCTGCAGTTCTCAATCATTTTTAGTGCATCTGTGGAATGCAAATAGTTGTGGATAAGTCCACGACCGGGTCTTCAACTAGTTCATCACCTCCAGGGAAGTGAATAATTACATTACCTTTTGCTTTGCAGGTAAAGAAGAGATTTCCTTCAGATGAAAAACCTCCACAGATCCAAAGATGCCCTTAACGTACCTGATTGGATACCAGTCCTGCATTAATGCCTTAACGCCTATACTGTGCTTTAGATGGCTTGTTGAAAGCCCTCTATTTTTCCTACCTTACCACCTAACAATGTGCCTAATCTAACTCCTCTTCAGTACTGTACATTTTTATCTGTTAACTTCAGGTATGATTAAAGTTTCTAAAGTTTTTACAGGGACATTGCCAGCTCCCCTGTGCACTTTACTTGCTCTGTAGGCATGCTGTATCTCAGAGCTTTGTCTGTAGCTGTTCATTCCTGTTCTGTTTGACTGCACTTGAAAAGCAATGTCTTTAAAAGAGATGAAACTGTATGAGGAGAGAGAAAGAGTGCTGCCACATGTTGATGGCATTTATTTTTTAAAAGGAGTTGTGGTTTTGGGGAATCTGGTCTTAAATTTCTCATACCGGGAAATAAAAGTAATCTTCTGCTTTATATGGAATGCCGTTGTGCCATGTTTAACTCTTCCATCGTTTTAACTGCAGCAGTTAGCTGGCGTTCAGCTGGGGGCTGCTGCTGTGCTGGAGGAGCGCACTGCTGCCTGTAGCCACACTTCTCAGGTAGCTCTAAAACAGAACAGAATGCCTGATGAGTTCTGCAGGGAGCAGTGTTGGCTTGAGAGCCTCTCCTCCGTGAGCTTCCCATTGTCTGATCCCAGAAGGGCTTAACTAGCAGAGGCGCTGTGACTGGTTTGAGTGTAAATAGTGGTTTTGGTAGGAGGTGAATTGACTCCCCGGCCTTCTTGGAGGTCACGTATAGTAATAAGCAGTGTGGAGTGAGCAGAAGTCACGGCAATGGTGTTAGATGGAGTGACACATGCACCTGGGACGGGGGCACGTGGAGGGGCAGAGCCTCCATGGAGGGTCGCTGCAGCTCTGGGGGTGAATGGAGTCAGTCGTTTGCCAAGGAGTAACTTCAGAAATACAAACCCTGCTTTGTTCACGCGAGTCTCTGTGTATACTTTCTTCCCTCCTTAAATCAAGTCCAGATAACTAGCAGTTCTGCCTTGCTTTGTTTTATTGTTATGCACAGGGATGGAGCATTTTTTCCTTCTGAATACGCTGTTAACTTGTTTGGTGGGATGGTATTCATTACTGTACAGGAAATTCTGAGATCCTTACAAAAGGCAGTAACATGTGGTAATCAGAAACAGGCAGCATGAATTGCACTAACACTTATTTATACTAACACGTATAATGGCTGTTGGGACTGCAGTGGCCATGCTTTTTTTTTCCCAGTTAGCTATTATTGAAGGCTGTATTTTAACATGCAAGGAGCTGTACTCCACCGTGGTCACAAAGAATTCCTAAGAAAATCAGAGTGATCCTAGTGAAACATAGGTGCTTTCTGATTGTGCGGGCAGGGGGATAAGGTGTGGTGAAGACATTATGAAGGGGGGGAAGAAGAAATGCAAGACATTGTTAGGGAGCTTTTAAATACATTCGTCTGCTGTCGGATTTGAAGTCAGGTGAGGCAAACCCAAAGGGAAACGTCCATTGCCAAGAGGTGGTATTATTATATGGGCATTGTAACCTCTTCTGTCTTTTAAACAAGCTTTCCATGTTAGATTTTGAGCGATCACTGTTGAAGATACAGGAGAAGTGAGGCGGGTCCTGGGGTGTGTGTTCATGTTTTGCTGCTGGTGAATCTAATGCTGAGAGCTAATTAAAGCTGGGGCAAACAAGCCGTACTTGCATTTAAATTTAGATGCTTTCCAGATAAAGAAATGTCCCTTTATCTGAGTGCTTAATATTTCCTCTGGAACAGATACCCGCGAGGAGCGTGATTAAATAAGTCAGGAGATGATGTTTTATTTCTGTTGTGCTGAGCGCTGTGCGTTCTGTCTGCACTGTGATGGGCTGCTGTGTGTGCCGGGAATGAACGCTGCTTCTGAGTCGGTTTTGTTTTGCATGACTGCAGGAAATGAGAACAGACAGATTCAATCGCTGGTGTTTAACACACAGTGCAGGTATCAAAGCTGTGACAGCTTCTTGCTTTGTGACAGCAGAAGACAATGGAAAACGTTAAAATATACATGAGGAAAGCTCGCCTAGTGCTTGAAATAGATAGAAAGGCAGCATCTGCAGGGGAACAGCCTGACTTCCAGGTGTGTGTTGATATTTTTCAGAAGCTAAAGATAAAACGTGGAGGGTTAAGGCAGCAGATGCCATAGCGACGTCCTGAAGGCTTCGGGTCACAAACACTGACTGCTGCTGAGTGTTTGGGTCAGTGCCACATTATGTGCCTGGAGCTGCTTCTGTCAGTCCCACACCTGCACAGGGAGCTGCTCGGAGAACTCCATGGCGGTTTGCTTTCCTCCATTGAGAACGATGGGAATGCTGTACTCCTGCTGAGGGCTGGAAGCGGTCAGAGCTGCTGGCTGCTCCCGTATCTGTGCAGGGCAGTGGGAGCACACAGTGTGTGCTGTAGCATCGGGCACGGGCAGTGCGGGGTGTGATGGGAGGGAATGGGATCGGTGTGGGTGAATGAGGGACAAACGTGTGTTTAACACAATAAAAAACGTATCATTGACAAACAGGAAGAAAAGAACCGGGCTTTCCTTCCCTTTATTTAGTAATGTCTTGTGTAACGTTGTGTGTAAGTGGCTGTGGCCCTGCCCGTGGCTGGAGGCGGCAGCAAAGCTACAGAGCAGTGCTGAGATGATGCACGGGTAAGTGTGTAACTGAGCAGGAGTCCCGTCCTCCTGCCTCGGCGTGTTTTCCCAAGCTGGAGGTGTAGAGGGGGAAGAGCGGGGCTGCCCCTTGTCCCGCCGGTAGTGGAGCAGACCTCTCCCCAGGGCTCCCTTGATGCGCACGCTGCCCTGCCCGCACCGCCACAGCGCGCACTGCTCGGAGCAGCCCGCCACCGCGCCTTAAATACCCCCCCGCGCGCCTCCTCGTTGCCGTCATGTGACGGAGGAGGCCCGGCCCGGTGGCTTCCCATTGGCCAGCGCAGAAGCGGGCAGCGATTGGTTGGTTTCGCCTCCCCCTCTCTTCCCTCCCGCCCTCCCCACGTGAGGGGGGCGAGTCACGCGATTTCCGGGAACCCGTCAGGAAGGGACATAAACAAAACAAACCCCAAAGCCGCATGGAGGGTCCGGGCCGGAGCGCGCGGGGCGGCGCCCCCTGCTGAGCCCCGACCGCTCGGTGAGTGCGGGCCGCGGGGGGCGGCGGGCGGCGGCTTCGCGGAACCTGGCCCCGGCCGGCAGCTGCGCCCCGAGGGGGAGGGAGGGCAGCACCGAGGGCTCGGGGGGAGCTCCGTGTCCGCCAGCCGCTGCCGGCCTGGCCTTCTGCCGGAGGGAGCCGCGTCGTCTCGCCGGAGGGGAGGGGGTGTTGGAGGGATGGGGGGGAGGTGGGCCGGGCAGGGGGCTCCGGCACGCGGGAAAAGGGGTGTGTCTGCCCGGCGCCGGGAGCAGAGGAGCGGTGCCGGTGTCGAGCGGGCAGCCGCGGAGCCTGGCTGCCGGGGGGTGTGGCTGCGGGCCGGGGGTGCCCGTGTCCCTCTGCCCGGCTGCGGGAGGCGGCGCTGGGGGGCTCCGAGCAGGGCTGCGGGGAGCGGGCTCGGCGGCGGCTGTCAGCGGCGGCGCGGTGGAAGGGAGCGCTGCCGCGAGTGCCGGGGGGGCGGCGGTGCCTTCCTCGCTCCTCGGAGCGGCTCCGGCCGTCAGCTGCGGGACAGCTCGGCTTTCACCGCCCGGCGCACGGCAGTGGTTGCGGCAGGACCCGGCTGCCCCTCTGGGCTCGCGGCCGCCTTCCCTACGCCTTCACCTGTTGGAGGGCCCGGAGCGGGCCGTGGCTCTCCGCGCCTTCGGGGCGGCGGTGTCCGGCTGCGGGGGGAGGCGGGGCGGGACCCCCCTGCTCGGCCGCAGGCCTTATGTAATCGCCGGGGGTGTCACGGAGGGTTCACCGCGGAGCGGCCCGACCTGGCTGCGGCCCCGGGACGGGGTTCTGCCCCTCGGGCTGAGAGCCGCGAGCCCCGGGGAGGGCAGCCCCCAGCCCCTTGGAGGGCAGCGGGTCGGAGGCAGCCCCCGCGTTGGGCAAAGGGAGTGCTCCGCGCCCCTCCCGTCGCACTGAGGCCGGGGTAGGAAGGATCGGCGGCGCCCGGCGGGGAGGCGGTGCGGAACCGGCGCGGCCTGGGGGCGCGGGGCCGCAGCGGTCCCCTCAGGAGCGGCGGAAGGGGGTTTGTTTACATGTTGCCTCAACCTAGCTTGAAAGGGCCGCTGGGCGAGTGAGTGGCGTGAGCGTTGACCAATGAGAAGGAGAGTCCCTGAGGCGCCAGCCAATGAGCAGGCGGGGAGGGCGGGGCGGGACGGCGGCCGGGTTAGGCTGCGCTCGGCTCCGGCTGGTGGGGCGGCCATGTTTGCGGGGAGGTGTGTTAGTGGGTCAGGGGCGGGTGCGCGGCGGGGCTGGGGCCGCCCTGAGCGGGCAGCCGAGCGGGGCGAGGTGCGCTGCGCTCCGCCTCCGGGAGTTCCCCGCTTCTGTGGGCCCCACCGGTGCCCAGCGCTCTGTACGGGCAGTGGCGGCCCGGAACTCGAGTCAGTCGGGCTCCTGCCCCTATAAGCCGGTTCCTGCAGGCTCCTGCGGTCCGTTTATGAGCTCCCCAGAGCCGTGGGCCCCCCTCTCCAGCGCTGGGTTCCCCCACGCGAGTCGGTCCGGGCTGTTACTGACCCACAACTTCATGCTCCCATCCCCAGCTGCTGTGCCTGCTGTCCCTCCATAGCCATGGCCGTGGCGTTGCTCAGGGCAGCGCCTTGCAGAGCTGCTCAGACATCAGAGATAATTTAATGGCTCCAGTTCAATCTGTCATGCTCCAATATAAACACGTGTTCGTTTTCGGGCTTCCCCATACATCCTGCTGAGCAGGGCCAATCTGTCAGCGACAGCAGCTGAAATATTGGCAGTTGAGAGCAGCTTGTTGAAATAAAGCAACACAACAGAGTCAGGTTCTGGTAGAGTTATCTTTCTAACGTCTTAAAGTCCTTTAAAGAAGGAAGGTTAACGTTTGGCCTGGAATCCCTTACCCAAGTGGCCGCTAGGCACCCCTGTGGGGAGCATCAGTTGTCATTCAGCATATGTTCTTGCAGTGACAGTAGTGACAGTCATGGGAAGGCACTTAGAAACTGTGGGGTTTTACTTCTGGCACCTTAAATGAGGAGCTGGACTTCTGTGGAGGAAATAGGTTAGAATCACAGAATAGAATCATAGAATCTTTAACGCTGGAGAAGACCACAGAATCTTAGAATGTCGTGGATTGGAAGGGACCCGTAGGGATCACTGAGTGCAACCCCCGGCTCTACACAGCATTACCTAAAATCCAAACCCCGTTTCCGAGAGCACTGTCCAAACACTCCCTGATCTCTGGCAGCTCAGGGCTGTGCCCGCTGCCCTGGGCAGCCCATTCCATGCCCACTGCCCTCTGGTGCAGAACCTTTCCCTCACCCCCACCTCCCCTCCCCTGGCACAGCTCCATGCTGTTCTCTCAGGCGCTATCACAGAGAGCAGAGCTCAGCACTGCTCCCTGTAAGGAGCCACCGTGCAGCCACCATGAGCTTCCCCTCAGCTCCTCTGCTCTGGGCTGAGCAAACGCAGGGACCTCAGCTGCCCCCCGTACGTCTAACACCTCTAAGATCATAAAGTCCAACCATCAGCCCAGCACCACCATTGGTTTAGCAGGAAAGATTTCTTGTAGAACTCAATGCTCAGCAGTAGTTCTCATAGAGCTCATACGCTGCTTGGTGGCCGTTAGCTCACTTGAGCAAAAGAATTGCTCTGCGTTTGGTAGCAGTGTTACCTGCTGAGTGCTGAGGAGAGAGATCTGCTGCAGAGGCATTTGGCTGCTGACATCTCACTGTGGTTTTCTACATAATGAGAGCTGGGGAAAAAAAAAAAATCCCTTTTTGAAGCGCAGAGTTTGGAAGTCCCTTTGGGATTAACGGGAATTAATTGGGAATAAATAGAAGCTTGTGTCTGACTGATAGTGTGCCATAGATAAGAGAACCCATTGGTTTTGGTTCCTGTGACTTGCATGTCCGTGTTAAGTGGTTTGTGAAACCTAACTGAAGGATCACTTAAAGGTTTTATGAAGAAGTGCTTGAAAGTTGGCGTTGCCTTGAAGGTGAAGCCGGAAAGTTTCTGGAAATCTGAGCTCTTCAGGTTCAGACCCTGCAGTAATACCTCAGTAATACCTTCCCTCGCGATACTGTGGTAAGAAAAGAATCCTCCTGGTTCAGAACCTTTGTGTTGGTGTGTGACTGTGTTGGCTGCTGGTGTTACTGCCTGATTTCTGACGTGCCCTCCTCATTTCGTCTTTTCAAGGGGTTTTTAAATGAATTGAAGTACATCAGAATAGTTCTATCAAGTGTAATGTGCTGCATTTCCCACTCTTGTCCTCAAAGTAATAAAGTCTCAGTCTTTGTTCCAGAATGTACAGAAGAGCCACTGCTTCTAATAAAACATATAATTCTGGGCACAGCTGCTGTAAAATACATAGGTTCCATACAGTTGCGTACGTGTTTTATTTTTAAATCACTTTTGTGCCTCTTGCATTGTGATCAGTTATTGGCATTGCTTATTTGCTTATGCAGTCGTGCTGGTCTGGAATAGCCCTCTGCAGTGAGGTGCCCGGGGCTGGTGTGGAAGGGTGCAGTGCTCTCAGCAATGCAGCTCCGCTCCTTTTGGTAGTTCAGCCCTTCGACCTGCAGTGCTGCACGTGCAGCTGGAGCCGGGGGGTTCTGTGTAGCCGTATTGCTTCGAGGTGCTGAAGTCTGTCTGCTCTGGGCACGTGGAGCTGAAACATAATGTGAGGGGAAGATCAGTAGAGGAAAGGGAATGAAGACAGGGAAGCGGCAGTTTCCGGCCCTGAAGGGAAGAGGCTTAAACAGAAGTGAAACAGTCTTTGTATCTTCAGTTCTTTTAAAAGGCAGCACTCTGTCAGACTTGGGATCTGCGTGTCTTGGGCAGCTGTTACTTCTCCTCCGGGATACAGAAGGCGAAAAGCATAATGTCTGAGGCGCTAACACTGCGTTGCAATGCAAAAACATGCCTGTGGTGGTGGCGGTGCTTTGCTGGGTGAGCAGGGAACGATGGTGGGGCGGGCAGAAGCTCAGGGCCTACAGACTTTGCTCAACTGCTACCAGAAAAAAGCTCCCAAAAATAATCCAAAGTGACCCTCTGAGCGGCTTTGTGGTGGGGAGAAAAGGAAATGTGTTGGGTTTTGTGTTTTCTTTTAAGTCTGGTTAACAACTGAAGATTCATGTAGAAATAAGAGGGGGGGGGGGGGG
>PPHD01003042.1:0-33064 GCA_002909625.1 Bambusicola thoracicus
AATCTTTCTCTCAATTATTTTTGATTTACATTGTATTATAGTGTATTATCTTGCATATTTAGTAAATTAGTTTGTTACTCCTCAGATCGTTGCCACTGTTCTTAATTATTTCAGGGTCCCCTGGGTTTCCCTTCCCAGAGGTGCGGATTCTGCGGAATCCCTCCGCCCCACTAGTCACAGAACTGGGCCGGACCAGCACATAAACCATTGACAGCTACACATCAAATCATGCTAGAAATCACATACGAAAGAAATTCTGCCATGGCAAAATATCCTAAAAGGTTATCAGGCTTCTCATTTGCAGCACAGATTTTATCACACTCATGGAACTGTTAAACATCCCCCTTGCAAACTACTGAAGTGAGCACTTCACAAAGTGAACAACATGAAGTTGCCACCCAAAGTCACAGGCTGCAGGAGCTGCTTGGGTGGTCAGGGTGCTCCGTGCAGAAATGGTGGTGGGGAGGGACACTTGGGTAGGGTGAATAGAAAGCAGCAGCGAGAAAAGTAGTTGAATGAATAGACTGAAGAGCTCAACTTCAGAGATTTCCATGTGCAGGAGAGGCCTAGTAGCAGGTTAGTTTCTGTTGCATTCAAGAAACAGACTTTGCACTTTTTTTTTTTCCCCCCTCAATTGAGCTGTTGTACTAATACATATGACTGCATATGTTCACCATTCTTCTCCTAATGCAGATAAGCCTACAAGGCAACAAACACTGACTAATTGTTTGGGCTAGAGGGGCAAAGATATAAATGAGCTATTCCTCATTATGCTGTTAGAAAATATTGATTACACCAACACAGATGGTAACCACTAGTCATCCTGGTATTCTCAGATCTCTACACCAAACCTATCTGTTACACATTCATTATTTTACAAGTTCAAATTATTACTGTTTTCCCTATTGACAAACATGGGTTAAAAACATAATAAACAGAGTGGATTTGTGTCTGTACTATTAATTAATTGGCAACAACTGTCTCTGTGCCATTCATCTCTCAACAGCTGTTTATATTTTATTTTAAATCTGTAAAAACATTTCTTTGTAATCCCTTGATCTGTACGATAATTTCCTTTTGTTCCAAGCTGTTAAAGGTATCTTTGAACTACTCAGGAAAAAGAAAAAAAGGAGACTATTCATCTGTTCCTTCAAGACAAGACCACTTTAATCATAAAAAATGAACACGAAATCAAAGAAAAAAACCAAAGGTGGGTGAACTCTGTCCTGCAATAGGATAAAAGTCAGGATGGCTGTGGAAAACTATCAGTCATTATTGCTTTAAATTGCTCTTGATTTGTGCAAAGGAACAGACTAAGTCAGCTGAGCCTAATCTTTCTTCAGAGTTATCTTGTGCATTCATTCTCTGCTCTCTGGCTTGCTAAGAATTCTGCTCACCACTTGTCACAGCCAGGAACAAGACTGTTAAGCTCACCCCTTGTTGATAAGTAGGCGTTGTTACTTATGGATATCCTGTTGTGTTGGCCCCCTGGAGTCTTGAATTTTCGTATTGTTCAAGCCACAGTGATTTCAGGGCAATGCTCTTTATGAAATACAAGGTCTACTTGAAAATTTGTCAATATGAATTCTAAAAATAGCTGAGGTATGAGCAAGTACAAATAACTATTTACTTCTCTATAACAACCAGAAAAAAATAGATATATCTTTAAGAACTGAAATGAGAAGGCAGTACCCTCAGCTTGTGATTTATTGTACCACTGAAGAGATTAAAGACAATGTCCGCTTTAGAAACAATGTGCATAGACAAATGCCGTATTCATAGCACCAGTGGAAGAACAAAAACCATGAACAATGAGAAAAGTACTGCCAGGTAAAAGAACAAAGGACCTCCTGGACAATTCAAATGAGAATAGCTCAAATGAGGCAAAAGAAATAACGAAGATTTATACTTTTACACATTTTCTAAAGTTACAAAATGTCACAAAGTTATGTTCTGTGGAGAGCCTGTGGCCCTAGGGGATCTGCATAAAGGTGATTATTAAAACACCTACTTAGATTGTAGCATTTTAATGCATTTATTTGATTTTAAGATACCTTTGAGGATTTAATGCCACTTCTATTTATTTGTCCAAACAAGAGTTACATTGCATAGGTTGCAGACAATTTTTTGCCCAGAAAAAGCAACCAGAACTCTTAAAACTGAAACCCTGCTCTGTGATGTGTATTGCATTGAAGAAAAGGGTAGAGAGAAGACAGAGGAAACTAAAGAGGACAAAAGAACACCAAGTAGCATTGTTGAGGGAAAGAAGGAAAGAAATATGAGAGGCTCTGATCTAAACAAAAACAGACACACACACACACAAAAAAAAAAAATACTTGGAAAGAATTTTAGAAAAGAAGTATGTTTAATCGCCTACAGCCCCAGGAGAGGTAATTTATGTGCCAACAAGTTATGGAGGTTTTATGTGCCTATTAGTCTGCTATTCAATTAAAAAATGTGTACTTACCATGGCAACCTCTGTCTCATGATACACATGCTAATTCTAAGATATCTCTATAGAGCACCTTCTTAAAGAAACAGGCACAGTGACTGGTGGTGTGGTGTACTTTTCAGTCACTAAAAGGCTATAAAAGGAATTGCCCATACAAGATTTAGGAACAATTGGTTTGAGATTGTGTGACAGGTAAAATCACCATGCTCTTTGCACTCTTTATGTGTAATTCATGCACACAGTGCAGATAACACTGCTGTACCTTAGAGTGGCTCTCCATACCTGAGGATGGCATTACCAACATCCTCCTCCATTCCCCTTCTTGCTTACTCCTAAATTTTGAAAAAACACTGCCTTTTCTCTGGGATCCATTTTGTTTTAAACTTTACACCAAAACTAGCTCACCAATTCATGAGACACTGCAGTGTGCATCCCAGCATAGTCCTTTACTTAAGAACTGCAGGATGCATGACTCTCTTTGTCTCAGCCCTTGATACCTGGGAATTCCCTTCCTTTCCAGCCTGCACCAAGTTCCCTGCTCTCAGCAGGTGTTGTCCTTTCTGATACTTGAGTTTCCCATAACAACAGCTATTGGAAAACCTGTTTTCCACTTGCTAGCTCGCTTGTTTCCAGATAATGAATATCCAACTCACGACAAACTTCCAGATCAGACACACATAATTAAGAATCAAAGCATTTGTCATACACACCATGTGAGAAAATAGTTTCCTTCGATGAAAATATAGCACCCCATCTGTAATCTCTAAGCATTAAGTTGAAATTAAATACAATCGTGAAAGCAAAGACAAGAAGATATTGAAATGATAACCTACACTTGTAATGACTTTTTTTTCTTTTCTTTTCTTTTTTTTTTTGGTCATTAATTGCTCCCAATTATCACCTTCCTCCTCTGCAGTAACCACTGAAAGTATTTTAGATTATTCCTCCAGGGGATGGGAAACAGGGTAACCCGCTTGTCTGCTAGCCCATTTAGGTGGTGCACAGAACGTGAAAGAAGGAAAATACCATCTCACGAAAAGTTTTTGATTCACTGGAATTTAAGCTTTAAATATATTTTAAAGACATTCAGCTTCTTTCCTTGCTTTCTCTGATGACAATGAATCTAATATTACTAGGCACAAAATATCTGTAAGCAGACAATATTTATTCTGAGGTTGTAGAGCTCCCACACAGTTGGTTTCTTTTCTTGTAAGCACTTCAGAGACGCATATTTGGAAGGAACAACCATCATGTTAGCAAACCAAATGCTTTACTGCCATAATCAACACCAAAGAAGCCTTCCCCTGCTACCTCCTGAAATATCTACAGCATGCACACCACCATTTCTAATGATAGGAGAGTATACATCCTAGTTTTAAAGAACAAACCAGCAATAATATACAAAGAGCAATTGCTTCAAACACAACAATCAATGAACATGTAGATGCATTTGATACTTTCACCTGCCACCAACAGAACAAGATGAAATGACAACAATCTACATTATCTAGACTTCATTATTTTAAAACAGTGAGTAGGTGTAAAGATTTACTCACGTTTAGGAGAATGAGGAATGTCAGGCTTTAGTCCCTCACAACAGGAACAATGACATACTCACATTATGTAACTTACTTAAAACTTAAACATTTCCTGTTCTGAAAACTTCCCCAAAATGGGGTGAAGAGTGAGCTATATTGTTTCTCAGATGGGTAATGAACCTTGGTGGTCATCTGACAGCTTATCATTAGTACATTGCCATCAGATGTGAGGGATTTGGCACTGGGGTGAATGTAAGCTCACCTGATATTAAGATTTATTTTTTCTTTTTTTCTTTTTTTTTCTGTTTTGTTTTGTTTTGTTTCCCTATGCTGTTTTTCCCCATATCAGAATAGCTTGCATAAATTATGGAATGGAACTGTGAATTCTATGTTGTATTCAAGGTAAATGCTGTTGGTAGCTTCCTACAAAACGTACCTGTAAGGGCATATTTAGAGGAAAGAAAAAGCATTTTCCTGGGAGATGAGAAATTCATGATTCAGTAAATAATGTAAACTGTGTATTTGGAAGTGTAATCTATGTCAAGCTTAGGAAAGTGTTGATGATATTTGGTATGAATGTGCTGTACTGAAGGTATATTGCAACTCTTTCCACTCAAGGGAGGAACAGATCTGAGCTGCCTTCTCACATGATGGATGTGAGTGATTTTCATGAGCAAGCTACGCTGTCCTTTTTGTATTATATTTCTCCAATCCTGGGAGGGGAAAGTAGCTAAAAGCATCAATTTTGATACAAATCCTTTATAGTCTTTAAATTGGGCACTGCCACTTTAATAAGCCACACCTGGTTAAGAATTGTGTTCTGCTGAATTCCTCCCGCTGTAATGAGCCCTGAATATCAGACTGAGACTGTGATCAAGTCAATACAATTAATCACCAGACCGTGCACAATTTCAGTAACATGAAAATTGCACGCAGTTAGATTTTCTAAGTAAAACTAATATTTCATGCAGTGGAAAAGGTGAAGTTTCAGTGCATAACAAAAAAGAATTTCAGAGGTTTGAAAAAAAACTGGCAGTCAGCAGGGCAACGTGAAGGTGAATGCATAAATCAAATAACTATGCCATCTGTTATAGAAAACTTAACGGGAATTAAGTGGCACATATTTTCTAAAAATATCTTTCTTCATAGTGTGCAGAAGCACTGAATATCTAAGGAGAAATTGTGGAATTGGACTTTAATTAGGAAACTTTGAGTTTTGAATACAACATGAGCTTAGTCAAACTATCAGCAAGATAAGCTTATTAGGAGGGAAATAGGAAAGAATATTAGTGTGGAAAAAATAAATCTTTTTGGTAGGAGTAAGAGGGGTGATTACAAACATGTAGTGGCCCCATTTTCAGTATTTTTTTCTGCTACAGCATGAGATCTCATAAACACAAACAATGACAGACAAGCCAAGGCCAGCTTCTTGGAGACTTTCTATTCTGATGCAATCTGAACACAATGGTCACTTAAGTGATTCAAAAATTGTTAAGCAAAAGAGCTTGCTTGTGTATGTTAAACTATGTTTCAATGCGATTGTTGTTTCAATGCAAATACAGCATTCACCAGAAAACCCATTCAAAGATCTGACACACAATGCCACTGTCACTTCTTTCCAGGCTCACCTCCAATGCCAGCTGGTAGGAAGGAAGAACTGCTGGAGAAACTGGTGGCTCCTTTCTTCCTTTTGTCCTTTAACAGAAAAGCATGGTAATTTGTTTTATGCGCTATTGAGTTATAAAATTTTCAGATTTCTTTTTTTTTCTTTTTTTTTTTTTTTTGTCTTCCCCCAGTAATTTGACTATTTCTAGTCTAAAAGTCCAGCCTGAACACAAACAATAAAAACAACAGGCAAACCCAAAAACTTTATGTAGGAA
This sequence comes from Bambusicola thoracicus, assembly GCA_002909625.1. Classification (NCBI taxonomy): domain Eukaryota; kingdom Metazoa; phylum Chordata; class Aves; order Galliformes; family Phasianidae; genus Bambusicola; species Bambusicola thoracicus. The sequence continues at coordinate 5,871 of PPHD01003042.1, forward strand.
TGGAATAACAAAGACAGATTTTCTTAGGGAGGAGTAATGTATACTTGTCCAAGATAAGAATGCTGCTCCAAGAGTAATGCCTCCTATTTTATTATGTTGGCCAATGATGTCAGAGGTGGATGCTGGTGGGAAGGCAGTAGAGGTTGAACCTTCCTGCCAATATTCCATTTTGTTGCTGTGTGACAGAGGGGGCAGCAGAGGGGCAGTCTGTCAGAATGGCATCTGACATGGAAGTGCCTATGAAGCAAAGGTGTGTCACTGAATTTCTCCATGTGGAAAAAAGCTGCACCCACTGACATTCATTTACACTTGCTGAACCTTTATGGAGACCTAACAGTGGATGTGAGCACAGTGAAGTGGTGGGTGGTGCATTCAGCAGCAGCAACAACAGCATGATTGACAAGACACATTCCAGACAGCCATGTAGATTTTTATGGGCACAGCATGCAGGCTCTTATTCATTGCTGGCAAAAATGCACAGTGAGTGGTGGTGACTGTTGAAAAATAACGTTTTACAGCTAAAAATTTTCTCTATCAAATAGTGTTCTTATGCTCTTTGTATCTGCTGTAGTTTCTGAGGAAATAAACAGGAGGCATTACTTTCGGAGTGACCTGTACAAAAGACTAATCTGAATGGGTAAAATGAGATGACAGAACTGAATGATTCAGGAAAATGGTTTTCGGACTAAATGATGGAGAAGAAAGGAAGAAAAGAAGGAACAGAGACTCACAGAAAAAGGCAAAGTGGCACTCAGAAATACAATAATTAAAATATATTTTTAAATAAAAAGACTGATTTTGGTATACTATATTATTCAGCTTTGAAACTAAATGTAAAATAATAAAACAAAGCAAACAAACAACAAAAAAACCCCTCTACTTCTGTGTCTGCTGTTGGCCTCCTCCAGTCTTTACTTTCTTCTCTATTCTCTCTTCATCCTTTATTTTCTGTACAAATATTCTAAACTTATTTAGAAAGGATGCCCCACTGTGTACTCTTACAGTGTCTGAAAATATAGAGCTTTGTGCTAAGCTTGGGCCTCTCAATACTACTGCAGCTCAAATAGTAAAGAACAGAAGTAATTATAGCTGGGAAAGACACATTTTTCTTCTCAATGTTTTATAACAACAAATGACAGTTCTCTGACACTGATACCCTTCAACTCAGCCAATGATATTCAATTTTTATATCGGAAAAACTGCATGAAAGTATTATGTTTCATGTCAGTTCATCCAAAATCTGGACATGGGGTCATAGAAATTCATTTTTAAACAGTATGATACACTGGAGGATATGGGGTCACTCAGCAGCTGGGGCTTACTGTAAGTTGAAGTTCAGCTGAGAAGTTAGTTATACCCCAAAGCAGCAACCACTGTAGGGCAATGCAGTGTACAATTGAGCTGACTTGAAACAAATAAGATTGCATATTCAAGTTAAAGTCTTGAAACATCATCTCTTCAATTAAAAAAAAAAAAAATCCCAACTTTTAAAAATTGATGAAAAAAATAACAATTCGACATTTATCCTGCTACAAGATAAAACTCCAAAATATAAGTATTTGGGATTTTAGGGTGAATAAGAATGACTACCTGTGATGGAAGAGAAGAAGCAACTCCTCAGAAGTTAGAAAATAATCTTGGGAAGTGCTAAAAATCAGATTGCCATGGAAAACAAAATATAAGTTAAGCAGGTTTGGATGCAGTTCAGTGGTGTAAAGAGTAATCAAAGAATACTTTGAATATGCATACTTACTTCTAGAAATAACTAAAAAGTACTTTTACTGTATGTGTTTCAGGAAATGGGGAATAGCAGGAATGAGACGTGCTGTAGTTGAAATGGCTCCCATTACATAAAGTGTGTGTGGGCAACAGAGTAAGGGATTTTATTGTTCTTTAGCGTGCATGGAGAAAAACAACATTCTCATGTAAAATTTGATAAAATGCATGGAATTATGTGTTTAAAACATAATAAAAGAAAATGTAGATGGAATAGTAGTAATAAGAATAAACATTTTATTTGTTTGGTGCATTTGGAAGTTCTTAGTTTTCTTGGAGCGACTGTTTGTTGTCTAATGCTGTAGTCTGTGAATGCTAACACATTAAATACTCAAAAAATATGTATCAATAATTAATTCATTGAGTTTAAAATTGATTTGGGTCATGTATTTCCCAGGCTACTAACGCTGGAAGTTCAAAAGAAATAACATAGACTGGGAAGCTGCTCACACACTGAATGTTCCCAGTTGTCACAGCGGGTGAAAATGTGTCTGCTTGGGCTGGGGTGGCACCTCACTTCATCCCAAACTGTCTCACCATGAACCACACCGTGAAGAGACTGGGACCGCAGTGGGCCTAAGTGGCAACATGGTGGTGGGAATGCTGTGAGGAAGCTGCGGTGCCACCTGGACATCAGTGCTCCTCACACACAGGATCCTCAGCCAGTTTGGGCACAGACAGAATGTCTGGCTCCCCAGAAGGGGATGTTGCCAAGGGCTACACTCAGAATGTGAAACCAAACTGGCTTTCAAGCCTAAATCAAGAGTGGAATGTATTGGTGGGCATATAACAGTGTTCCTAGTGCCAAGGTGTGCAGGCACACACATGCATGCAAACACACTTTATTTAAAGGTTTTATTGTTAGCATTATAATTAGGACTCCAAATATACCGTGTAAATATATCAAATTAAGCTCCAGTAACCAGGGATATTCAAGCTATATATACCATGATTGAATTCCTGTAATTCTCATATTAAAATGTTTTACCATAGCAATCTGTATTTAAATAAATAGCCTGTTATATTTCACGTGCTCACTCAGTGTTATTACCATCTCTTTCCAAGAGAGAGCAGTAGTGAATTGTACTATCATTACCCTGGATAGTCTTACTCAAACACATGGAATTTACATTTTCGACTCTATAACCTTTCAACCTATTGACCATGAAAAATACTCCAACATAACATGACACATATAAATGTTTAAAGTGCAAAGGGTAATTATCTATATTCATAGTTAAAACTGTGCCTTGATTTCACAATAGAAACCATATGTTCACTCAAAACACTTTCAATAGGCTAAATAACACCCAGATTAACCCTGAGTTAGTTTACTGGTTAAAATAATAGCAGCATCTTCTTCTAATTCAGTAGTTCATTTATCATTTCTGATCAAGGCACTGAATGTGAACTTTCAATATTTGAAAGCTTAACTTGAAAAATAAACTGAATACAGGAATGGTAAAAATTTTGCCAACTCTTAGATTTTGTTTTTAATTTCATGTGAAGTGTCTGATAACAGCTCAAAATATGTTATTCAGCCCGAAATAGAATTTTGTGTTTCCTAATGATGAATTCCCTCTCCTAGAAGAAAAGGGCAGTGACTTGCTGAATTATTATTATTTTATTGCTGTTCATGAACGTGCTCAACAGAATACATTTTAGAGTAAATTTTGACCATTTTCTGTTATGAAAAATGCCTTTGGTCTAAGACACTCCCAAGAACTATGAAAAGCATGAGCACTGCACTCATCTACGGGCTCTGCAGCAGCAGTAAGCAGTGAAAGGTATACTAAATGGGACTTCATTTAGGTTTGTAGAATAAGCAAACTATTTAGATACACATTTGCTTATCTTATTTCTTGAAAGATAGAAAAAGATTCTTTTGAACCTTTGGAATCACTGCAGCAGAAAATTACAAACAGAAGACAAAATTGCATATTACAGGAGTAATGACAAGTCAAAGAAAAGAGACATACTTGAAAAAAAATAGCAAACAGGCAAATGACTTTTCAGTGAGTGCCAACTCTGTGCACATTAAACTGGTTAAAAGCTCCTTCTCTGCCTGCTTGTCATGTCATTGTTCCTTGTCAAGCAACAGAGAACACCTCCAGCTAGTACATGATATACTGGATGCTTCATCAAAAAAGGTATTCTCTGTCTTTGAATTTAAATTGACATTTTCCCTATGTATATTATAAAAGCCCTCTGGAAATAGCAATAGACTGTGGCACAAAAGAAGCTGGGAATGCTGCAAGAAAGCTCACTGGAATGCTGGTCTCATTTCCAAAGAACATTGTTGCACATGCTTTAAGAATACACAGGTGTCTGGCCTTCAGTGAACTTCATCTTTATATGATAAAATTTTGTGCATACAAGGTGCTTTGTTCCATCTCTCCTAACCTGGAATAGAAAAATGATTCCTCTGCAGGGAGAGGCAGTAGCCACGTGTCCGATTATTAGAATAAGAATGTTGTCCTCCATAAATTTGTAATCTTCCCTTGAACTCCTGGCATTCTAAAACATAATTTTACATTCATCATTGCATAATATGCCCCAAACAAGTCAGTGTAACCATTCACCCTTAGAAAAGCTGGCACTCAACCAATTTATTCACTCTGCAAGAGTCTTCATATAGCTCTCTTGTACACCTTTGCCATCATTTATGCATCATTTACCATAAAGATAGGAGCTGCTAATAAATCCGTTATACTGAATGCTGTAAGTAAATCAGAAAGGTCTTTGATATTCAATATCTCAATGACTCTGTAGCCTTCATTTTTTCATATTGTAGATTATTTCTGGAGAAGCTTTACTTGAATCCCGGTGTTATTTATCACAGTCCTTCTGTACATCATAATATAAACCAACATACTGAGCATTTGTGCTTCTGTGAGAGCTGTTTTGCAAGGTTAGTCCAATTTAATACAGTGTGGCTTTCCTGGATATATGTAATTAGAATTTGGATAGAGTGAACTTGGCTTGAAGAGGATTAACAATTTGTCAGATTTGTTTGATGCATTTGCAGACCACAAGATTTATAAAATCCAAGCTGAAGGGGTATTTCTCTCTTTTCCATCTGCAGAGAAATTCCCAAATGTAGAAGTATGATTTGTGGCAGGGCCTGTGCTGGGGAAGTGCAAGAGCAAGTGAATAGGTGTTTTTATTATATATACTAATAAATATACAGATTACCGCATCATGCTGTTATAGTCCTGTTATCGCCTTGGGGAGGAGGATGAGTTAGATGTTGGAAGCACATTGCCTTCAGTGTCTGTAGTAGCTTTTCTTGGGGCTGGGAGCTGCTGCTGCTTTGGTTCAGTATCACTCCTGTGACAGTGGCTGTTGATCTGCAGAAGAGCATTTTATTTTTCACTCGTATTTTAAACTAAGAGAAAAGGTGGATAACAAAGCCAAGTGAGAAGTTCATTAAATTTCCCTCTTAGTAAGTGAACCAATGAAGAAGTGATACATTGTTAATGTTAATCAAGCTAAATCACACTCTGCAGATTATCACATTCCCGACTGTTAATACCTAAAGTGATATGAAGGGAGGATATTAGAAAACACCAGCAGCAGTTCTTCTTCTCAAAATACTGGAACCAAATTTATTTACAGATATAAAGGTAGCAGAGAAAGAATCTTTTACCATCATTTAAATGATGGAATTGTGGTTATTTGTTGAACATCAAGGATTCTCCAGAAAGATTCAGTTTCCAAGTAGTGGCTACCTTCCTTTGTGAATTTGTTCTGTTTCACAAGGGGATTCTCCTGGTCCTCTGTTTGGTCCAAAATAAAACACAGAGATACATAGCAATTCTAATTTACTATTTTACATCAAGTACTCTGGCAAGTTTTATTCCTTACAGTCATTCTCTTAGCTGTTGCTGTCTGGAAAAGAGGTTTAGTTTGTTTGTTTGTCTGTTGTAGTCTTGACACTCAGAAAGAGGAATATGTGCCTCTGGGAACCTAAACTGAGCCATGACTTCCAGACCAGGGACTTCAGTGACTACTCTAAGTAGAAGGTAATTGCTAGTCTTCCTGTGATTTTCTTCCAGACAAACTTTCTTCCTTCTTCCACTGGCTTTTCAGCAAATATTTGTCAGTGGTACAAAACATATTTATAGGATCTCTGAATATCAGAAGACAATAGCATTGAGGGCTGACTCAGCTGTGTATAAATCTGTGAAACATGCTCTTATCTGCTCTCTGTAAGAGTCAATTCTTACCACGTCCTCTTCCTTAATTGTTTGCATTTATCTTTACTGTCTTCCATTCCTTTTCATTTTTATTATTGTTACAGCATATTTTTAAATAATAGTTCATTTTTGTAATTCTGAATTGTTATTAATGTAATCTTCTTTTTCTATTGAAACGACCTTTTTTTTTTTCTTCTTCTCATTAGTAATTATCTGGAAACTTCAAATCTTTTGTATTCTAAAAGCACCTAAATATTGTTTTAAGTTCTTTTCTTTTGCAAGTTTTATCCTGCAGTGATGGAGGGCATTCTGTTGGCTAAAAAGTACAGTTCTTTGATTACTGTCACTTCTTACAGTTTTCTTGTGAAGCAACTTTGGCTAATTCTTTAAGACCATTAAAATATTTTAATATGTTAACATACTTCCCCTGTCACCTTCCCTGCATTTAATTAATCAGTACTGAAACTCTGGACCTCCTGAAATAAATGATAACACTGATACTGAGTTCGAAAGGGCCAAGAAGTTAGCTTAGATGTTGTAGTATGAGTTTGCTCATTTGTCTTGTAATCTGCAATGGATCCATTCTTTGCATGCTAATGTCAGTCAGTTTACGGTCCTTAGCTCCAGGGTATTTCTCTATTTTCACACTCTCAGGAAGCTCCATCCTATCAGTAAACAGGAGATCTAGGGCAGTTTTGCCTTTTTTTTTCAAATGATGAAATTCTCTCTTTGACACAGCATGCTTGGATGTATCTGTTTCCCAGCAGATTTATGAGCAGCTAAAATCCCCCATGAAGAAAGTATTTGGTAGCCAAGAATTTTCCATACCCCGCTGTCCTTATGTTTGAGCAGTTTGTAGCTGATATCCACTATTTTTCAGTTTTGCTTTCTAATTCCCCATATCACTGTTACTAATTACTTTGAGCATCCTTGCAGGAAAAGATGCATGTGCATCGATTAGCCAAGTTGCTATAAACAGCAGCACCTTACTGGCTTTATCAGCTTCACAGAATATACCATCAATTTTTTAAATGAACATGGGGGATTTGTTTGAAAGACTAGAGTTGTACTAAATTGTTGTGATTTACCATGATGCCTTTGCCACTGTTACATATTACTGGCAATTATGGGGAATTAACTAGTGCACACAAATGATCACAATAGATGACTAAAATGAATTGGTAGAATGAATTTCCTGGGAAGCACTTCTACAGATGCAGTAATGATGAGACATTGACCCAGATTCAAATGGCTTCAATTCCCCATAAATTCTTTAATCTAATGTTTCCTACTGTCTAGGTGCCCCTGAAGGCCTCCAAGCAGCTAGTAGGAAACACAGGAACAGGAACCTAGGCTAGCTAAATTTGTACTGTTGTGCATGCCCATGCAGCAAGATCACAGCTCTCTTGTGTACAAGTGGAACAGCTGAGGTCTATAATTTCTTAGATTCAAAAATCTAGTCAAAAACTGAAAACCTGTGTGCATGGATTCGAAAACTCAAACTCCATCTCTCTTACCAATAAAGAAGGCTGATTTGAATTTTTTTTAATAGCTAAAATGAATTATTAGAAAAGAAAAAAGAAAATATGAAGTTTCTCCAAAAGTCCGGAAGGGTAAATATGAATATTTTGTTACCTTGCATCTGTTTTTTTGTGGATCTTGGAAACATCACAGAAGTACTAGTTTTATTATTACAGATTATTTCTTGAATAATCTGTTTCAATACTTCTTGAGTGTTCACAAAAGTACATTGGAATAGCATTCCTCAATCCTTTCTTCCTGAGCAGTATGAGTAAAAAGTTAGGTTTTTGTTCTTTGATTCCAAGTGCTTTGTGAGTGCATTTCCATGCACGTTGCTCCTTAGACAGTAGTCCACGAAACATTATGGACAGATAATTATAAAGAAACGTCTCTCAAATTTCCATTTAGCAAATGCTAACAATAAATTTCCATTTGTTAAAGGGCTGAGAAAACACTTCCTTTGTATAGCGTTTTGAAGAGGAACACAACCATCTGACCTAACTCTTCTTCAAATTTATGATCTTAATGGAGCCTTATCTTCATAAACAGTAGTGGATGGATGATGATGCAAAAGAACTTGCAGTCTTTAGAGTTCAGTCTTTTTTACTTTCTATATAATGGCTGCAATTCTTAGAAATGAATAGATTAGAGAGTAGAGATGAATGAAAGAAAATGATGCATTGGAAAGGAAATTTAAGTACTGCTCCCATGATCTGTGTTTTTATTCACCATGACAGTGACTTCAGTCTAGGTGTGAGTCTCAGCCCTGCTGCCTATGGTATGTGTGCTGTGTGCTCTACAGAAAATGACCATGGAATCCTGGTGCATACCAAGTTGAACATGACTTTGTGATGTGCCCATGCTGCCAAGATGGCTAATGATACTCTTGGCTGCACTAGGCAAAGCATTGCCAGTAGTTTAAGAGAGATGATCCTTCCCCTCAAACCAACACTGGGGAAGACACACCTGCAGTCCTGTGTCCAGAGTTCCTGCAATGCAGAAGAGATCTGGACATACTAGCGAGTTCAGTGAGGGCCACCCAGATGACAAACTGGAACTCAGAAGTTCCTATCAAAGCATCAGTTAGCACTTCTGTACTGTATGGAGCACAGGTTGCCCATAGAGGTTGTGAAGCCTCTCCTCCTTAGAGATCTTCAAAAACCTCCTGGATGTGGTCCTGGGCAGCCTGCTCTGAATGTTGTTGCTGGAAAATTGGCTGGATCAGATGAACCCACAGATCCCTTCCAACTTCAAGCAGTCTGTTATGCTGTGAACAATGGGGAGAAGACTGCTGGCTCTCTGGAAGAGAATTTTCCCTGAGTCTAGATAGTAGGGGGGAACAACTGTAGAGAAAATTGCAGTGAATCCTGCTCAGCCCAGGAACAGTACTTGTTTAATGCAGAGGAGTCCTGGGAGAGTTTAGCTGCCTAGCTCTAGGAATTTTTCAAGGAGTATATGCAAACTCAGATTTTTTCTTTTCACTTGGGACATGTCTGCAAAGATGGATGCAAACTGATCTTGAAGCAGAACAATTCACCTCAAACACACTGTACTGCAATACTGAGCCAGACCAAATTTGGCAAGTTTCCAACGACCTTACAGCAGGCTGAGTAAGCCTGTGCCTGTCTACAAATTTCCATATAGCTTCCTCAGATATATTTTATTTCAGAAAATAAATAATTATCATTTTCCCCACACAATCTTTTATATTTTCTCTTTTTGTTGCAATTCTTTGCTGTGTCTCTAAACTGTCATCACACAAATGAACTTCTATGTTTATAAATATATATTCAGAGTATGAAAAAATATAATAGCCTAAAAATTTGGATTTAATGCAAAACAGCTGACAAATTAAGGCATACTTTTCTATCTTAACTTTCCTCCATAATAACATTTGATTGCTTCTGGAAGACTGCAGTGAAGTGATTTTTTTTTTTTTTTTTGAACATTTGTCTTGCAAAATACATTTTATTTAAGAAAAAAATTGCTTCCCCATGTCTTACAGTTCTTCTGTAATTTCAGTGTACACGTATGCCCTCTTACTGCAATATCTGTTTTAGGGGAAGAAAAGAAATCTGGATGGACTCTCTGTGGCATATTAGATTTTATTTATTACGATTAAGTTCCCCTCTGAGCCATCTGGTTTACGAATTTTAATAGATTATAAAATTTCAGCTTGTCCTCCCAATTTACTTAGATTAAGACCACCTTTTTTGGTTTTATTTCTTCAAACATTCACTACATTTTAACTTTCTACTAAAAGTAGTGGTTACTGGTATATGAGGTGGTTAATAATCCTGAAATCATAGTTTCAAATATCACATGGAGGACATTTGCCAGGCAAAGCAGCACAGACGGAACCTTTCAAATCTTGCTAATTTTCCTCTGTTTATAGGAAAACTCACTTTTATCTACAATATTTCCTTGCTTTTAGATGCATTTAATATAGGTAGCACCATGAATTCTACTGCTCTCCATTTATGTATTTGTTTTAGCTCATTCTTACGGTAGCTTGATTTTTATTTTTCTGGGATCAGGATTCCAGTAAGAAAAGACTGGCTTTAGCTTACCAAAATCAAGATTTTGTGCATGTAAGTTCAAAATAACAATGCATAAAGTTCAGCAAAGTGTCTAATCAGCACGTGAATTCCCTTGTACTATGTGTTTGTCTTCTAAATACTCTTGATGCCTGCAGATCTCTGCTGGGGTGCAAATCAACCCTGCCACTGCAGTGAGGCACTGAACTCTGTCTGTCATTCCTGAAGCTAGGCAGCTTGTACCAGAAGGCATGCTTTGATGAAATGCTCTAAGCAGGTTCACAGTAAATATTAGACATTTCTTAGATTAGGTGGGTTGAAGTACAGGCCTTGGGGGCTGTAATTTTAGATGAACTTATATCCTGTTTAGTTCCTGAGTCAATTGCTTGATCCTGCCACAACTTATTTCTTCTGAGAAATCTGAGACTAAACCACTGATAGCCTTGGACTGGGGACTGTGCAAATAGTTATTCCATAGCGTATAAGGAGGTCTTGCAAAATATGGCTCCTCTGAATCCTATACGACAAGATGTATTTCAGGAAAGCAGACTAAGCAAAGAGTAATGCACTTTTGGATATCTGTTCCTCGCTTCATAGCTCTCTATGGGGAAAAAGAGCAGATGATCTTGCACATCCTGTCTTATATTCTAGCTCATGGACTTGGCCAGATGAGAATGTTCTAATAAAGATTTTTGTATCATCTGTACAGTTTCCAAATCATCTTTGAATTCAAAGCAAACTACACTGATGAGGCATGGAGGGAAGGAAGCCAGAATCCCAAGACAGAAAATATGCTGTGCCCAGAATATGCAAAGGAGAAAAGACAATGCTATTATCTACTACCACATGCTGTGGCAAATTCTTCTGCAGTATCACTTTATGAATATCAGGCAGAATTCTGAAGGTTTTGTGGTAGTATGAGGGCACAGGTTACAAGGAAAGGGGCCTCTTCTGCTCACCAACATTATTTTATAGTTTTCAGAATCAAGTGTCAGACAGTAATCTATACATATCTTAAAAATAAATAAATAAATAAATAAATAAATAAATAAAAGGAAGTCTGAAGGTAAACATGATAAATTACAATCATCTGGCTATACTCCAGAGTAAAGGAATTCCTTCTTAATGGAAATTTCTTAGAAATCAAAAGGGAAAGTCATGGACAGATGGGGAAAGTAATAAATAGTACAAGCTCAATATTGATGTGATTAACATTACTACAAAGAAAATTCTGTAGAACATGTAACAGATCTTATGCAAGACTGATCTAAGAAAGGAGCCCAAGGAAATAGGGAACTAAAGATACAAGGTAGGGAGATACTAAGCCTGAGCAGCTGCCTCAGAGTGAGAAGATCAGCAGAGAAGATGTAAGAATAAATTATTAAAACAAATGGTAGTAGCTTTCCAGGTGTTCCTCAGGAATTTTGAAGGACTAAAAATATGAAATAGCTGCTTAGTAAACAGTGTACCAAATCTGTGACTTAAATTGAGTGGTGTGGAAACTGAAAATGTCTAAGTTCCATGCATGACCTGTACAACTACAGATTAGTTAGCTGTATCTAACCTTTTGTGTCAAAGCAAATGTAATAGAGTAGCTAGATTTACGAATACCCCTACAGAAAGTCCTGCTTTATGTACCTAGATAGAGTTAGTTGAGAGTCAGTAAGACAAAGAGTAATCTGGGCGTTTTCTTTACAAAAGTTCTCTTGCCAAAGCTTCCTAAAGAAATTAAGCTGCTACGGAATACTACAAAGTGTTTTTATATGCTGGTTAAAACGGAAGAAACTAGGTGCATGGGTGTTTTTAATAATGAAGATTTCTAAGGGGATCATCTAGGGACCAGTGCTGAAATATCAGTTATTCAACATAGTTCCACATAGCCTAGGAAGGCAGATGGATAGTGACGTAGAAAAAGTTTTCATGATAATATCATTCAGAATAGGTACTTTGAAAAGCTACCGCTAGCAGAAAATTCAATTCATATAGAGATAAAACAGTCTGAACTGAGCAATGCCATGGTTGGCCCTCAAAAGCAATCTGAAAGAAGAAAAACATAATGCTACGGAATAGTGGAAGTTTGGAAATTACTGGAAAGACTACAAAACAGAAAACCTTATGACACTGTGCAGGTTTGTGTTACTCCTCTCAATTTTGGTGGGCCATTCTGGTCACACTATCTGTATAAGGAGCGTTGATGAACGGAAGAATGTTTGGTGAAGGAAAAGAATTATTGAAGGGCTGAGCTGGTCTCTGTATGAGGAGAAACTTAGAAAAAAAATGTTTGAGAACTCATTCTGTAAAACATGGCTGAGAGACTCATACAAACATAAGTGGTGAGAACATGAATAAGAAATAACAGTATTCAATCTTTCTAATGAAATAGAAGTTGAAGCATTCTAATAAAAATGGTCATATTTTAAACAAATGAACAAAAAGAACACTTTCACACAGCATACCATTGTGGATCTCATTAACGTAAGCTGCTGTAGATATCAAGAGTAAAACTCATTCAGAAAGGAACGTGAAGTATTTTGAAGAAAATCCCTACTGGCTATTGTTAAATATGCTGGATGAGATGTTCAGGACTATGAACCACTGAATCACAAACTAGAAAGGTGGTATTTTTACCTTGGTCTTATATGCTTTTCTTGAGGATCTGCATGCGAGCCTACAGTGGCTGGGAAAGAGATGCTGATTGATTGGACCTGATCCTCTGAAATTATCTACTGTGGCATCCTTGCTGTGGCAGCTGCAACTTCTCTTACTCTTGTTGGTTTTGCCATAAGCTGATGTTTTGGGAAAACTCTCACAAGAGTTAGCAAATTATTCACTTACATTAAGCTCTTTTGCTGCAACTTCTCTTACTTTCCTTAGTTTTTCCATAAGCTGATGTACTGGGGAAACTCTAGTAAGAGTTAGCAAATTATTCACTTGCATTAAGCATTTTTGGATGTGTATGTGCATACAAATTAGTTTGATTCCTTCCAGTGTATTTGTTAATCACGTTTAATTAGCTTTGATGTACTCCTGTAACCATTATTTGTATACTGCTCTGTCAGAAAGTAGGCATACTGGATTCTGTTCTTCCGTGAGTTAGAACCTCTTCAATATTACACATTTATCCCAAGTCATTCCACCTCCATTTGAAAGTCCTGTTCTAAGATGGAATGTGACTTAATATATTATTGTTGGATCTATTCCATGAATATCCATGACTTTCTTGGCCTCAGTATCATGAATATTTTATTATATATCAGAACACTGTACATATTGCAGAACCTATTTTTGTGACTAAATTTGGCAGGTGATTGTGCTTAGGCTGTTTCATTGCAGTTATTTGTACTAGTATTACAATAATGCTCAGAACCCCCATGTGGATTAAAGCCCCAGGGTGTAGACACTTTAGCAGAACTGGAAGACTTTTTCCCTCTAAAAACACTGGTAGTCTGAACAGGTTAAACATACAAAAGTGAAAAAAGAAAAAGCAGAGCTCAGCAATGAAGTGACTTACTGCCCATTACAGAACAAACTGATCACAGAAATGAGAACTATAACCTTCATTCTCTTACTCCAGCTGCTCTCTTGTTCACTCATTTGATTCAAGATAACAGAAGAATACATTTTTCTTTTTTAAAAACTGGGCATACAAAAAGTGTTTATACTTGCTACATTTTATTTTTATATCAAGTAAAGTGGATTTTGTTGTCTTCCATTTCTAGCATGCAGGTTGCACTTAGAAAACACTTGTGTATAAGAAGACTCTCATTGCAACACTGCAGTTGTTACTCTATTCCTCATACAGAATTAGCAGCAACAGGCTTGCAATATGTTTTTTACCTACCCTAGCCAAAATATATCCTTTTTTTTTTTTTTTTTAAATCTTTTATGATTATAGATTATGGGAAATCTGTTCTGGCATTGCTAAGATTTTTAACGTAGGGTCAAGGACTTAAAATTCATAATGCATACATGTATAGATATATATACATATAATACTGTTCTTAGTTTACCATTTGCTATGTCAATACATGCAAAAGACAACTTCCACTGATCATAATACAAAAAAGTGACAAAGGATACAAGGTGTCAGTGTCTAGAGTCATTTGTTCACAGTAGATGTATCCAGTAGCAGTGCTAAAAAATATCCCTAGAGGCCAAGTTAGTTTTTGAATCTCCATGTAAGCCCTAGCATTGAAAACAAGGTACTATGAAAATTTCTACAGATGGCTGCTTAATGTGTAAATTAATCTGATTCAGTGAGGATCATGCTAGTCAGTGGCAGTTATAATTACAGAACGGTATAAGATCTTGCTCTACAAATTTGTGTGATCACAAAGCTACCATACAAACTCACGCTTCTTTAAATACTTAAATTATTTACTGTCAGGATTTGTGACATGAGTATACTTCAGCTTGCAAACATTAACTAGAAATCGTACATTATGGCATAGCTAGCATAAAAATAAACAACGTAGTTAATATATATATATATAAAATAAAGGAATAAAACAACCCTGCAGAAATGAAGTGTACCAAAACACATAAAACAAAGTAATCGGACATGATACATCTCTTTGCACGTTGCTGTCCTCAGGAAGATAAGAGAACAACACAAGTGCAATATTTAGAATGAAAAAAAATGCAGGTAAACTCAGATTGAATGTTTTTTTTTTTTTCAGTGTGAATAGAGAGGTATGGAAAAACTTCAAGGCAACCAATGAAAGTTTATTTAAAGCAAATGTGTTCACAGCTAATGAGATTTGTGTGAATTTTCAACCTTTTTTTTTTCCTGAAGAGTTAAGGGAAGCAACAACCTTGAAAAGCTCATCTGTTCTGGTTACTCATGTCGGAAAACAATCCCCTGCACTTTCTATATCAACATGCAGCACAGAACTCACCATGGCAAATGGACAGCAATTGAAAAATACATTCTTATTTATTTATTTATTTAGTAGAAAAAATACTCTGCTTTAATCCTATCCATACTCCATTGAATGGAACCCTAATTTAAACAAGTTGATTTGAATTTGTTTTTCCTTTTAAGAAAGAATGAAAAGAGAAAGAGAAAAAAATGAGGAGAAGGAAAAGGAAAAAGACAAGAATAAGGAAATGGGAAAGGAAAAGGAAAATGAAAAGGAAAAGAGAAAGGAAAAGAACCAGTGTATATTTTCTTTACAATAATTTTAATGAGTTTGAGGAGTGAAGGGTGCTTATTAAAGTCTGCAGTTCTGCTGTTTGAGAACGATTCAAACTGTACACCTAGTTTATAGTGCATATAATGTGAAAAATTGAGCGTCAGCTCCACTGTGTTCATGTGAAATGTTAGGCAAACAGGAAAAAAAAAATGTTTCGGTGATACAGTTAAACTTCAAGTACAAGCATTTGGACATTTTCTGAAGGATTCTGAAGGACTCATGCTGTGGCTTGTCTATGCTTCCAACAACCACTAAATTCTTAAATATATTTACTTGGAAAGGTCAATAGCTGGTTATCCTGTAAACTTTTCTGTAGGCTAGATAATAACAAAGTATTAGTTTTTGTTCATCTTTAGTTGTCAGCTGCTCACTAGGAGGTATCCAGTGTGCTCATTTTTTCTCAGATTGTAAATGAGAGGGATAAAAGTGGATCAGAGGCAAGCGGTTGACTGTTTCTTGTTTTGTTTTGTTTTGTTTTATTTTGTTTTGTTTTTGAAGGTCCTGAAATAAAACGTCAGGAAAAGGGTAGAGTCATTTAATTAAGTCATAACCCTCTACTGCAGCAGCATAAAGTGCACAAAGAAGCAAGTGTATTCAGCACACAGGCAACAAAGGAAAGAAAAGCTGTTTGTTAAATCTTACAATAGGCTATCTTGGTAACATGAGGTTTCCATGAGGTTGTTACTATTATACAACAAGTGTACAAAAAACTATATATGTTGAAGTGTTCCAGTACTCAACCATGTTGTGAAGAAAAGACTGTTGTAGAATTCCATGGCAGAAATCAAAAGTATCTGTTTTATAAGCACTACCAATAAAGAAGTAAATAAATAAATAAAAGAAGAAAAAGGTCTTTAATTTTGTCACAGTGTTTGCATATCTGGTTTCTAGAATGCTTTTTTTTTTTTTTTTTTTTTTTTTTAATAAGATTTCTAAAGGAAATAGTGTTGGACAAATGGCCAAAGGGTTGAACACTGAAGTGTGCTTTAGAACAATACAAAGAGTCATCCCTAGACAAGGCTGAAGCAATTGAGGTTGGCTTGACAAAATGGTGAAGGCAGTACTTGCGGCTTTAATTGTGGGAATATGTTGATCACTTAGTCATCAAGATAGCCCTAAGGGTCTCAGTTGGTATACTGGAAGATCAGACAGCTGCAATAGGAAACTCAATATATATATTCTATCATTTATACAGAGATCTGTGACTGCTCTCTTTGGCTGAGGACATATTCTTTGATATCATTGCTTTGTCAAAAGTAATATTGCCACACAGACCTCTAGAAAAGATTAACTTTGAAGACTTAAAAAAACAGAGCTGATGTGAACTGTAGCTAATGTTTGATGAGACCGCAAGATAGACTCTGAACATGCTGTCAGAAATTTAAAACAACACCATCTGAAGGAGGCTACCATAAAGAGGACTTCTCCACATCACACTTCAGAACCTCAGCTAGGAGGCAGGCCAAGCAAAGAGCAGTCGCTCTACAGGGGAATGGGTTACGCTGCATAATGCTCTCGTCTTAGTACTACTTATGTCTCTATGTAAGCTAGGAAACGTACTCCACAGCTTGGTCTACTGTTGCTAGTTGACAATTTCTGTAACACATTTGAGACTTGTCAGAAGGTATATAATTATTCAAGGAGTCTCTGTATTTCTTATAAAAGATTAGGCACTGGATGTTAAAGATAATTGGGTCCAATTTGCTATTAGTATACTGGTAATACAATTAATCTTAGGGATTATGTATAGGTGAATTGTTTTTAATCTTTCCATAACATCAAAGAGTACACTTTTTTGGCAAATTTTCTCTTCTTTGTAACCTAATTCATCTTACAAAACAGCAACATTTTTTTTTTGCAAAAATCTAATTTTCTGAATTTGAGTATTTTCTATAATAAATCCACAATTTACAAGTTTGCCATCATGTGACTTTATTTTTAACACCTTACTGTTCTCGGTGGGTTTCTTTTGGACTCTCTCCCATTCAAAACAGATTTTTAGCATTGCAAAATTTCAGAGGCTTGGCCAGATTTATCCATTGGAATTTACTGTGGTTCCCTTACTGGATTGATTTCTGACAAGAATGCTTAAAGAATTCAATATTTGTTTTCCCTAACCATTCGGCAACAATATAACAATCAGAAAAATTAGCAGTATTGTAATATAAAAAGAGGTGAGATCTGGTCCAAAGTTTGTATATCTTGGCTACTGGAGGGTGAATAGTTGCTTAAACATAAAATAATAAACATAAAAACAAAATAATAATAATAATAATAAAAAACGATAGTGGGGAGGAAAGGGAACTCATAATAAAGTAAGAATGACATTGATTTTCCTCTTTTCTTGGTATTTTTGTTTTATACAGAGGATTCCACCCTGATTTTCTGCTGCAAGGTGGTGTCTTGTATACCATGTATAGTTAACTATGTGAGCTAAACGGTATGCAGAGATTAGCATAATGTAGAGTTAACCATGTCTACCATATGTTCAGCTGTGCTTTATTGTGAAAGTGGAGGAATAATTACATAGTTGCTGGCATATTCCACATTTTTTTTTCCATTTACATAGTAGTACTGCAATAAAATGATGTTAATAACCTGAGACAAACCCTCAAAAGTAATGAAAGTCACAAGTCAGGACTGAAATTTTGATCCAAGTTGCAATGGGGATCAAATCAATATTATGGAAGTGTTACAATCTGCTATTTATTTACATACCAGGTTCAATTCTTATGTGAGAATTTTTTAGTTTTTATGAGTTGATTCTTGCTGCTATAATAATCAGGAGGGCTTTTATTTTCCCTGTAAATTTACTTTGTATTGCACTACTTCTTTGTGGAATGCCTTTTATTGGAGCTACTTATTGAACTTTTCTAAAATGACAATAAGGGACAGCTGTACTGCCAGTGTATGCTGTATGGTCTGACTAACATAGTCTGACAACCCAGTGACTCAATCATAGATGTCACAGATATATTAATTGGGTCCCAAGTAATATCCCCTCAGTTTTTTCTTTCTGGTTCTGTCTGGACACAGATGTTACCATAACGTAGGTAGGCAGGTGGGAACAAAGGGAAAATGATGAGTTACCCCTCCTTGCGTTTGATGGTAATTATAGGGAATCATTTTTGTCCAATGAAATTTTACACATTGAATGTATGGAAAATTAATTGCAAGGGCAGCATAATTATCCCTACCTTTACTGCCCACACCATAGAAAATCTGCAGAAAAAGCAAAAAGAGATCAAGACTGCAAAAGTCATCACAAATGGGTTGCCACAGTAAATGAAGTTGAATGCTTTCATCTTCAGGATGAAAACTAAAATAACTTTCTGATGCTCCAGACACCTCTTTGAATTTATTTTAACCCAGCTAAGTTGTTCTCTTTCAGTTAATAATTTTAGGTATTTATTAATATATCTCCCTTAAAAGTCTGGGTAAATTTAGACTACACATATATGTATATAAAGGAGATCTTCAACATTGTAACAACGAAAAGCCAAATTTTCCTGTTCTAAACAGAAATAGCCATGTGAAATTCAAGGAGCTGAGACTCATTTTTAACATTTAGTTGATCTACCTCTAAATACAATTTTATATTTATGGAGAAGCTAATTAATACAATACTAAATCCTCCCTACAGTGTCAGCACAGCATTTCTGGTACTTTTTACTTAGTAGAAGGCCTTAAGAGCTCTTTGTCCATAACCTCCGGCAGCTTCTGGGGCCATGGTGCTGTTGCTTCTGGAATCATGTAAATTCTTACTCCTCAAGAAACAGCAACACAAGACTAGAATAGTTAGTGTTATCAGTTTAACTAAAACCTCAGAGGCGTTTTTCATTTTTTGCACTCTTCTGGATGGTTAACACCTTTGTGTTGTATATGCAGTTGCATTTATTCTCATGTGCTGGAATATAAAAGGAATGAAGGGAAGAAAAGGAAAGGGGAGGGGAAGGAAGGTGATTAGATCTATGATTCTTATGTTTACTCTTTTATTATCTCTGAAATGAAAAGAACAAATCAGTTATGCCAGGGTTTCTGCTCTGTTTCTAAGCATCTATGAACTTTCAATACTTGGCAAAACACTTATCACAAGTAGAAATTTAAAATAATACTTCTAAACAGTAAATTTACACCAGAGTAAATATACATTACTTTATTTTCCATTTTTACTTGGTAATTCTGATAAAAACATTCAGAGAAATGACTATTCCCATAGTTTTCAAAATAATTGCAGTGTGACTCAGGGTAATTTCTCATCAATTTCTGTCCCTCTCCTTGTGTTTCCAACAAATAAAATTTTGCTCTCATTCCCATAGAAAAGAATAAGGACAGGAACTGGGAGGAAAGACCTTCCACGGAACAGCCAGCATGAAAATCATGACTGTCTCTCTTCCTGCACCACACTGAGAGATAAGCACTGTGCAAGATACAAGACAGGCTCAAATCATAGATAAGTTGAAGGAAGACTGCAGGATCATATTACTATGTCCTAATCTGCTTCTTGCACTGACCAAGTGCAAAGTATAAAGTAGGACTTTGAACAAAACACACCAATTTAATGTAATTCACTGCTGATAGGTTTCTGCTCAATTACAAAACCCTCAATGCTACAGACATACAGAACACTAAACAGGACAACGGAGTAGGTATCAGGTTGGCAACTATTTATTAATATCTCTTGGAGTAGAAGTGACTTTTGCTTTATTAACAAGTCATTATTCAACTGCTTTCACAGAAGCAATTATGTGCAATACTAAGCGTATATAAATAATAAAAATATTTTTAGAAGTGACTGCATATGCTCTTCTATGACTGCAGAATTGTGTTTTACTATATAACAAAAGAACCCTGGCCAAACTTTGCCTCGTGTACTCAGCTTCTCAAGTTAACATTCTGTATTTATATTTTCTACATTTTATTGTAACTATTTCTCAATAAAACTTAGGTGCAATAAACCAAAAATGGACTTGTACTCTTTCCTCATCTCTGCTGCCATCTCTGCGCTATTCTCTAACTGTTCATAGTTCCTTCCTTCAACTATTAATGGTCCTAAAGACTTTCCTGCGTTTCCAGTAATGCTGAGTAGATGTTTTTAAATTTTTTTCCAATGTCTCTTTTGACATAGTTTAACGAGATTTGAACTGATTATACTTTGATGATCCCATCCAATTTCAGTATATCATATATAGCAAAATAAGAAACCAAATATTTTATTCTTATTACATCATATTCAATATATTTTAGCCTTTTTTTTTTCCTTTGATTACTTGGCATTACGCACCTTCTTCATTACACCTGACTTTTACTTTTGCCCACTTTTAACATTTTTCCTTTGATATGACACAACATATTTTCCCTTTGTCACAACTCTGATTTCTGATTTTCAGAGACAGGTGTACACCTGTCCACCTGTAGTAGTATCTACTGAGTAGTTAGTTATATCTGAAACAAATAAGAAGACTTACACAAATCTGGTTCCCATTAAACAAACAAACAAACAAAAGAAAACCAGAACAAAGGAACAAACCAAAAAACAACTGTTACTCAATGAGCAGTAAAGTTTTAGAGTTCACTTATCACTTTGTTAAATATTATCGGAATTGGCTGGGTTGGAAGGGACCTCAAACATAATAAGGTTCCAAACCCCCTGATGTAGGCAGGGTTGCCAGCTGCTAGATCAAGAACTAGATCAGGCTGCTCAGGGCCCCATCCAACTTGGCCTTGACCACCTCCAGAGCATTCACAGCCCCTCTGAGCAAGCTGCTCCATAATCTCACCACCCTCTCAGTAAAAAACTTCCCCCTGACATCTTACCTAAATCTTCTCTCCTTTAGTTTTAAACCATTCCCCTTTGTCCTATTACTATCTAACCAAGTAAAAAAAGTTGTTATCTCTTTTTATATTCTGCCTTTAAATATTGGAAGTCTGTAATGAGGTCTCCCTGCAGCCTTTTCTTGTCCCAACTGAACAAGCCCAACTTCTTTAGCATGTCTTCATGGGAAAGATGCTCCAGCCTTCTGATTATTTTCATGGCCCTCCTCTGTACTGTCTCAAAGAACTTGCCTGTGTTGATGGCTTCAGACTGGACACGATACTTCACAATTTCTAAGGAGCAGATCTAAAAATCTTACTGCTTTTAGCATTAATGAAGCATTTCCCAGGTCCTTGTTTACAAACCCAAAATAATCTTCTAATATAATTTACAAATATTTTCATGCCAAATCTGGTGATGCTCCAACATTTATAAATAATTTGTTATAGTGTTTTTCAGTGAAAGGTTAATTTCCACTCCAAATAATTTAAATATACATTCCACAGTAAGGGAGGGGAAAATAAAAACTCTTGCTGGGAAGTTAAGTTCAAAGTGTTTTCAAGAAATGGCTATCAGCCAAGAGTTTCAACTTTATGTCAAAAGATGCTCAAAAGATGCACAGTTCACTATCACAAGCATTATCAGCAATGGTGATTAGGAGTTTCCTTCCTTCTACCTTAGAGTAAGCTGTGATGATCCACAGTCATTTCAGGACTAAGAATTCTCAAATGGTTTCAGAAAAAGATAGTAAAGAAACAAGTTTAAATCATCTGCTTATACTAAGCACAATCCTACTGAATTTAATAAAACAGATCAGTCATGCCTGCCACAAGTTGAGATAGACCAAAAGGAAATAAAGCTAAAAATACCAAGGGGGAAAATGAAAGAAGAAAAAAAGGTGTTAAATCTTTTAAAATATACTGTCCAGTTTCCTAGGATTTTGCTTTCTTTGAAGTCTTGCCTTAGAGACAAGGCAAATATTGGTTTACAATGCACAATAAATTGGGAGAAACTGTAAGTATGGTCACACACCAAACACGATGGAATTTACTATTAGAGCACTGTCTGTCTCAGAAATGCAGTAGGTTGCCTGCATTTTAACACAGAGCAGTTACATTTTCTCAGCTGGGAGTACAATACACACAAGGTTACAATCCTCAGAAGTCCATTTCCTAGGTTTAGGCACTTTGGAGTTATTCACTTCCATATTAAGAAGACATAGTAATGTATAAAATTTTCAGGACTGCCCCAACCTCCTTATTTATCAATAATATTAACAAGCTTAATGTCAGAAATGTCAAAGAAGCAATGACAGCAACAGTCATTTGCTTTTGGAGAAAGGTTACATTTCTATTCTTTTGGTACGTTAGTTTCTTATGAAATGCCACAAAGCATGCACAGAACTGACGATTTAAAAAGAAAAAATAATTATGCAAAAGGCAACTCTCCTCACCCCCCACCCAACAACAACAAAAGGTGAAAATTGGGAGTGAACAGAAGTTAAAAGCTGAATTTTATGATTGGGCAGCATCAAATACTCCTGGTTTTGCTTTGAGAGAAGTGGAAGTTAAAGGTCTCTGAAATTTATCTGGCAGTGAATAAGGTGGACCGGGGAGGTTAACTAAGTAATATATCCATGGGTGGACAAGACAACCTATTAGAATAACATTTTATTTTTCTTATTTAAGAAAAACAGAAGGAAAAGCCTCTTCTGTCAAGGATTGTCAGAGATTAATTGTTTCACCAGTGTAGACATTGGCTACAGGGCAATGTCACATCTTATGTCTACCATGAATGACTCATAATTTAAGCTCCTTTGCCTGAAGACATGAAATGATGTTTCTCAGAGGTGTTGTAACTGTCTACAGTACCTTCTCTCTTCAGAATGCAGGTGCTTACACCCCTGCTCAAGTTGGGAATTAACAGAAGCGAAGGCCTGACTTTTCCAGCTGCCAGTCCCATACCAATCCCTTTTAGAGGGAATCAGAAGCCTTCCCTCTGGCACCTGTTATATAAATCACTGATCCTGTGACTGAAAATAGAGATTGTATAAACTGAGCAGAAGCAAACTCTTAATATGTGCTTGATTTCCTGACAAAGGGTTTCAAAAATCTTGGCAGGCACCTGACAGGGGCTTGCAAACTTTAGTTTTGTGTTAGGAACTAATTGTTTAGAGGAGAAAAATTATTCTTGTATCTATTCATTGAAAACCAAACCAAACTAAAATAAATGACCTAATTCTGGAAATAATTTGATGGGTCTATTGTGAAACAAAAGCTGTGTTTCTATCCTTGAGCATTGCTTCATAAACTAGCAACCCTAGAAGGTAACACTTTCAAGTGCTCAATGTATTGAAAACTGACGTGACCAGATGTGTCGGTTGTGTGATTCGTTATGTTACTGGCATGCACAAATGTTGCATAGAACTTGCTTAGCACAAGTCACTACATTAGAGGAAGTCTTGTACCCATGTGTAAGTAAAGAAGATGCTTGAACCAGAATATAAGAATGTGAGAAAGATTACATAGGCAGAATCTGCAACCACCGTTAGGCATCTAGCTGTGAAGATAAGTGAAAGCTCCTAGCCTAGACACAATGATAGGAACCAATCCAGAGCAGAAAGACCTCCTACGCTAGTAATATTATAGACCTAGACTGTCAGGTGAAGGGCTGGGAATGTAGAGTATAAAGGCATAATTGTCTAGGGAATTCTTTGTTTGGTGTCCCTCCTTGGAGGCACACAGCTTGACGTCTGTCTCTACCTTTAATTCTGCAGAAGATTTTTTTTTTCTTCTTTTTTCATTTTTAACATTATAAAAACCTAGAGTCATTTAACATTATGAAAACCTAGACTCAATCCTGTTGTGGTAAGGTATTTGCATAATTTCTATAACACCTGTAGAAATGCTCATGAAAGTAGAAATGGAAATGCATCAGATAATTTTACGTGGAAAGTTGGGTGCACCATTCACTTAATCAACTTTATTAATTTCCTGTAACTTTAATCAACTCAAACTGTCAGTCCCATTGTATTTCAGAAATTATTTTTGCTGGGATGAGAGAGGTTATTAAGATTAACTTTATACAAATTGTTGATAGTACATTTAAAGGAAGAAGAAACTTAAAGTGTTTTAAAAGAATGATAATGAATAAGTACTTTTGAACAAAATGTGATAAAATAAACAAAAAGAAATGAAAAAAAAAAGAAATAATTTTCAATAATTTTCTTTTCTGGTTTGGCTAGAAAGTCCTAGACACAAGGAGCTGAGTACCAAACTTACTTGAGGTAATCTAATCTAAAAGACCACTTTTGATCTAAAGATGTTTGTATTTGAACTTTGATCATGGCCGGAAATAGGTAATGAAGTGTGAAAGCACAAAAAATATCACTGCAGTGCAAGGCTCTTTTGAGTTTGCGGGGGGAAGAAAAAAAAAGCTTTGCTGTGAGCTTTAGGTAACAATTTAGATTCTGCTCTTATTTTAGCAAAAGCTGTTCACCCATCTGATACTGGTAAGTGATATTTTCAGGATGAGTAGCAGAATATACCTGCAAAGAACATTTTTGACCTTTTTCTAATACTGAGAAACATTTTATGAGTGATTAGGGGTCAGTTAAAGACTATTCAACCTAAGCTTTTTGGTTAATGGGAGCAGATTAACTATTTGAACTTCTAAGAAATATAGATGTACTAGGTCAGTACATCTGTTTCTCATCCAGGCAGTCAGGTAGAAAATTAGTCAACTTAACTCCATCTATCTTATTTATTTATTTACTTATTTCTCCCTTTCTTTCTTCTAGTTAAACTTATGGAAAAGCTTTCAGCCTTCTTTTACCATTCTTTCACTTTCAGCCTTTCCCTGCAGGCTGGTATTGTTCTATCATGGCATCCTACTGAGCTCTTTGTTTCTCTGCTTTTTGCTCCGGTGACTACTGACTTTAGATTGGAGTCATTACAACATTAAGAAGTTGTTGGCCAGTTTTTAGAGATATGACCACCGATATAAAGGTCAGGTCACTCAACTCTAAGATAAACTGCTGAATTACACTTTATTGAGGATAAACCTGCACAGATCTTGCTTGGAATTCTTCAGTAGAAAATATTCTTGCAGTGAAATGAAGTGTTCATGCAAGTGTGAAGTTAGAAGACCCAAACATATCAGTCATGGATGTATGAGAAGCATTCTTCTTTATTTAGCCCTACATTTGGAGCAGAATATGTGTGGTAACAGGCTCATGTGGGACTGAGAAACTGAAGTATAATTCCTGATTTAAGTTGAAAAAGAAGTTGAATCACTGCACCCCAAATGTACTTTCAAATTATTTTGAGCAACTGCCATATTGTTGTGTCTCATTATTTTCTCTCTGTCATCCTCCCCTTTCTCCAATTTTATTGATCTCGTTGCAACACAGAGCTGATTTTCTTTTTGTACTAAAATAATATTAATATGAAAAACTTGACCCTAAGAATGTTATCTCCACCTACAGATTTTTTATCAGATATCAAATATTAAGCAATTCTGATATTAGGTACAATCCTCACTGCGAAGATATATTTTCCTGTAGATGTACAGGTAAAATTTTCCAACTTCAGGTTTTCTTGTCACGAAATGATTCACAAATAAAATTTATCAGCTATTAGCATTTAGGCCTCTGCAATTAGATAGTCTCAACAAATTTATTAGCAAGAATCTCAATTTGGGCCATTTTTTTTTTTTTAAAAAAAGACTGTGTTATTTTTTCTTTTCAAACCAAATATATGGAAAGAGTACACATGAGGAATAATCATGAAATACCACGCCACAATACTTGTTCAGAAAATAACAGAGAAGAATACAAGTATTAAAAATAGATAATAAAGGTACTTTGGTCAAATACAGACTTCACAGTTTATCATAGGTATATCACCAATACAATTACTATATTTTTTTCTAGTAGAGAACAAAACAGTGTTTTACTGACGAAAATTTTAATTGATGTGATTCTGAAGAACAAAAATGAACACCATATTTAATGAGTGCCATAGAAATCTATAAAACAATGATAAAGGTTTGAATCTGGTCTCTCACACGATTTTTAGAGAGAAGGAACTTGCTACTTAAATTTGAATTGATAATTTATAGTTTCTTGTACATAATATCAGAGTTATAATTGCTTTGCATTTATGAAGAAGTCATTTAAAAACATAACAAGTACCCCTCTAAATGTGATTTCAAATAACTTCTTTGCATCAAAATGTAAATCTTTAGAATGGAATATACCCAATGAAAACCTAATAATTCTTTTCCAGAGGTGCAAAGAAGCCATTCCATCCAATTTTTAACATAAAGAGACTTAAGATTATCTCATGGAATAGTCTGTTTCTGGCCTTGAACTTGCATGCATTTTTTGAGATTTCAAATTTGTAAAAAAAGGGAGAGAAGCATATTTATTGAATTGCTTTAAAAGTTAACTTTGTAGAGATAATAGGTTGCACTCCGTTAAGCTTCAGGGGAACATCTTTTACACACTGGAGTTGGAACAGAAGGTTAGGATAAATAAAAAATAATCTGCAGCATTTCATATCATGTTCTATAATTTCTTATATTTATTGTCATTATTGTTCACTGTGACTACTGTTGCCCTGAATACCCATCTACACAAAACTCCATATAGTTTTTGGTTATATATTCACAGAAAAAAAAAAAAAAAAAAATGTCCCAAACTCAGTCAGAAGCATTTCTTAATTAGGTGCAATAAATACAATTTAGATTCACCAGAAACATTCTCTTTGCTAAAACTTTGGCAACTTAACCCAAATTTTTTTCCTCTAAATTTAAAGAATGACATAATTTTAACAGGCTATGGAAAATGTTTTTCTATTTCTAGCCAGGAGTGTTGTCTAATCACCTTGCTAAAACAACCCAAAATTCAGTGAGGCAAAAAGAATCCATGATATCTTCATAGGAATAAGCATTGTAAACTGAGAAGACATAGTATTATTTGACCTAATTTTAAATAGTTCTTGGGACAATATGGTTGGTGTTGTGCCAAGCTGTGCCTAAGAAAGGAGACTGGGAAAGAACCAAAGGAAAGGGTTCTGCCTTCCACTGCAATGAGTATAGGTGGCTGTAATGCACTTGTTTAACAGAAAACACAAAAATACTTGAATGC
>PPHD01003043.1:0-33062 GCA_002909625.1 Bambusicola thoracicus
TTTTGGCTAATCCGTAGCAATTTTGAAGCAACTGTAATTAACTGTGCCTGTTCAGCATCAAGATTTCAAACTCCAGATGTGTCTTAGACTTTCTTGTTTCTCATCTCGTAGATTCAGATCTTGGATCTTGGATCCCAAGTACAGGCACTCTGTTTGCTGCTACAGGGACATATAAAGCAGCTGTGACTTAAAGGTGGAACTGAAGCGTCTCCCGTATATGCTAAGTTCACTAGAAAGCAAGCCAGAGAAGTGGCTGCTGCTATTTTGCCTCTCACAGCAGACAGATTATCTGCTTGTAAAGAGCAAGTGCCTCCCTCCTGACCCTCCTTAAGTCCTGAGCAGGTACAGGCAGTGATAGAAGCGATCACCTTCATACAATTTCATGCCAGCTGATTCCATGTTCTCCAGAAATCATGGATTCTATTTTTGCCATGCTCTTTTTAGTTTAAAATGGTTCGTGTACTTACATGTATTATGGGTTTTTGTCAGCTTCTAGAAGATCACCAGAAAAATTTACCAGCAGTTTGCAGCAGAGCTCAGAGGAGGAGGCAGGTATTCACAGGAGATTTTCACCACCACCATGCCATTCAGGAGTCTGACAACAGCATATGAAAGGCTGTGCACAGAACTGTGGAGCTTGTTTCCACATGTCAAGCTCAGCCACTAGCAGGCCTGACCACACAGTCATTGCCTGTGTCTACTCCACTCCACCTCCTCAGAACATCAGTTCTCCAAAAGGTAGCCTCAACTGCATATCGCTGTGACAGTGTCATGCAAATTGTTTTCTCAGTTTATTTAATTTGATGTTGGCAAGAATGGAGGGTTAATGGCCTTGGCACAAACACATCTTGCTGCTATTTTCCAGTTGGTTCCCTGAATGCCTGAACACTAGAATGTCTTCCTTGGTCTGAAAATGGCAAAGAAACAGAGAAAGGTATAATTTAGGCATTAGTCCTACCCAGTTGTGAGCTCTGTCTTTCGTGCCTTAGTCATCCTGCTCATGTAGCAGTAAGCACAGTCGATAGGAGGACCCCTTCTCCTTTCTCCCCTCCCTCCAGCCTCCTCATCATGGTAGCTCCCCAGAGAGGATCAGAGCATCTACAGGAAACAGGGGTCTTCCAGAGCACTGGACTGTCAACAAATCACAGTGCAGAGATTTTTACATATACACATCCCATATTTTTAGATAATTCTCGTCTCTGTGCTTGAGGGGTACTGAACTACCAGTGACAATTACATTTGACAGACTGGAAGTGTCTACAGACACTACAGACACAGCATGGTCCCACATCTCACCTTCACCTCTACATCACTTGTCTTGCCATTTGTCAGCCACTTGTCCCCTAGCTGCCAGAAAGACAGAGAAAAGAACTGCACCCCATGTCCTGCCAGAGGTAGCTGTCTTTTCTCAAGGATTATGTTCAAATGTTTCACAAACAGGACAACAAATTCCATCCTTTCTGATATCTCCGACAGGTGAGAAGCAGAATTTAAAGGATTTGAGAAAAAATGTCAAGCTGGGAGAAATAGTAGACAATTCATCTATCACCTTTATTTATTCTTTATTTATTTATCAATTCAAAACAGCATATATGTTCTCAGTGGTTTGCAGAGGTCCTGTTAACTTTGCTTTTCATTGTCCCTGAATAAACTTCAAGACACTATCTGATCACTTTTTCTGGGAGCTTATGATTTGACTAAAAGGCAATGGCATTTTCAGTTTAAGGTTCAGTTCCCTTCCTCCCTTTCCTCTCTATCCCACAAAAAAGTTAAAGTGCTACCCTCTTTCTAAACCTCTGGCTCTCAAGCAGCATTTGCAAGAGTCGGAGCCCTGGAAAGCATAGAAGCCAAATAATGCTAATGGGGTAAATGGAATGTAATCACTTATGTGTGCTGGTAATATCCTGAAACAAATTGTTTCTTAATGCTGAGGTCAGACAAGGTTTAATTAGGAGAAATACAATTGGTATAAAATTTTGCAGCAGGCTGCTTGTTTGGTATCATGCCAAACCAACATCAAGCCTTTCCAAATGGAAATTTTCATTAGAGGCCATTGGCAGCCTGGTTAGGCTGAGTTTCAACTTTTTCGAGTCTCCTGGTAACATGAACCTGAAACTCAGCATATCTGCTTCCTAATAACAGGTTGTCCCTATTGCAGCTGTTCTCACATACACACACAGCTTCTACTTATGTAGTAACGTGTGCTCAAGGTTTACAATGCCTCCATTCTTCTGACATGAAGCTGTTGAAATCTTCATACAGATAGGTATAAGCTTCATCTTTACGAACACAAACAAACGACATTCTATTTCTGTATTTTTTTCATACCATCTAGAGAGAAATCTTTGAACTTCAAGAGAGGAAGGGAAATTTCTAAGCTTTTTTTGATGAGTTATGACCCTTCTTTGTTCTGTTTATATGACTCTTTGCAACATTCTCTAGGTTTTATTTTATTGATGCTTAAAGCACTGATACTGCTCTTTACATTGATTATCACAACACTAGTGCTCATGTTGCTGAGGTTAAGGCTGTATCAGCATTTCTTTTATAAAACTTGCTGCTCAAGAGAAAAATGTTTAAACTGACTGAGAAAGCTTGCTCTGGGATGGAATTTTTTTTTTTCTTTCCTTAATTTTGTGAGTTAAGCTGATGTTCATAAAACTAAGGGATGGGTATTCTAACTCTCAGTGTTGAAGGCTTCTTCTGCTCCTTAGCATTCCTCAGTCTCAGCCTGTGCCTTTGCTTATTCCCATCCTCACATGGAGAACACTGATGAATGGCATACAAATGGAGTGACTTGTTGCATACCACAGCCTGGCAGATTTAAAGTTTAGCTACCAGAGATTCTTAATACAGAAAGTGCTGTCAGCAAAAGGTGAGAGCAGTGGAGCATTTGTGAGTATTTCAAGAGCTGGCTGGGATATCAGGTGAGCTGGCATAGCAGAAGGGAGGACTTGTGAGCCAAACTGCCACTGGAAATAAGACAAGTCAGGTTATAAGAGGAACAAACTGCTGGGGAGAAAATGGCAGAGACCCAAGCAGGTAGTCATGGTACTGCAATTTGCCAAAGTAAACAGGAATCATTTCATTTCAGCTCCTCTCTGCCCGGGTTCAAATCATATCTGAACCAGCATTTATAGAGCCACCTCCTCCCTGAAGATGACTTATTCTCTTCCTTGTGTTCCCCTGTACTCAGTCCCCTAATTTGTCTCTCTCTTCTTCTCCCACTGGCTTTTGATGCATGTTGTGCATCCTTTCCTTTCTACTGCCTAGCTGCAGGCCAGATGAAGTGCGCTGCTACTTGTGTAATCCTTCCACCCTGCACCAATCCTTCTGCATTTGTCTGTTGGATGAATCCTTATTCCTAGCCTGTTGTTTCTGGCTCTCTACTGTTCACTTGCACAGCTCATAACATAAGTGATAACTACCTCTATTCTCTGTGGGTAAGTATGTATTAGGAGAGAAGAAAACAGAAAACCAGACATGTTGCTGATCCTCATCTCTGCCCACATGCTCTAGCTAATCTGTCCTTATAACAGGAGAAAAAAAATGGCCATTCAAGTTTGGCAAGAATATAAATGTGAAAATCTACTGCACACACATGATTTTCCACACAACCTTGAAATATCTGTGCTGTGAAGTTACCAAAATCTCTGGATAGAGATCTGGAGACTTAAAAGCTTGTATGGGTTTTATGGAAGAAAATAATTTTTGATGTAAAATAATAGATTCTTCCAAGCTACAGGTAGATCTTAATGGCTGTTAGCAGCAGCTTTTTGACAACTGTTCTCCCTTTATAGTTTAAATTTCGGGGTTGAAAGGAGAGGAAAATCCCTTGCTTTGTATGAAAAAGACTCTCAGCATTACTCAGTGGTGCCAGCTACTTGTATTGCCTGTGCTGATGGTTCATGCTGTTTCGTGCATCTGATCCTGAAGCAGTTTATAAAGGAAGCAATAAAGCAAAAAGATGGTTTGCTTGTGGCTTTTCCTCCAATTAATGCAGACAAGGGACTGTGTTTACCATCCCTATCAAATTCTGACAGAGTCCAGACTTCTACGTCACACATTTAATCTCCTTCCAGTCTAGATTCAGTTTTAAAAGAAAGATCAGTAAATGTATGTTGAGAAATCAGAAGAGGATTTTGGTATGACTAAGTGCATTCTTCAAATGAACTCTGCTAAATTCCTCATTATGACTTTTTTTCTTCTGTAGCACAAGTCTAGGGCATGCTTCATGGTACCGGCTGGATACGTTTCTTTCCACGCTGTGGCACTGATGTCTGATATGGAAATGGATCTTGCATCTTCAGATCTCTGTCTATAGGGGACACAGAGAGATCAAAAATGAGACGCTGATGGTGTTCCATACTTAGGCTGCCCTGAGCTGCCCCATGACCCTGGGAAAACCACTCCACATCTCAACTCTAACATCACCTTCATGACTGTTCCATCTGCCCATCTGACTCCCCACCCCTGCATAGTGCATTCTCATTTAGCTCTTCTGGTGTTCACTACCTACTGGTTTTCCCTTGGCAAACAGATGGCACTTTTTCCTTCACCAAAGAAACAGACAGTAAGGTGGAATAGAAAAACACCTTGATTGCCTTTGTTTGAAGTTCTGTTATTTTGCAATTTAGAGATTCTTGCTCTTACTAAATGTGTTTTTGTTCACATCTGACCATAAATCTAAGTCACTGGCTCTGGTTCTGGCACCAAAGCAAAGGATCAGGTTGTGAGGTGTAAATATGGTTTCTGCCTTGTGACCATCTCTTCTCTGAACATCCAGCTTTTTCCTGAATTATCCTGTAGGCATCTTAGTAACAGATATGACGGCCCTTTCTTCAGCTCACTTAAAAAAAAAAAAAAAAAAAAAAAAAAGAGAGAGAGAAAATACACTGCCATTTTAGAAACAAACAAACAAAACTAATGAGCTGAAAGTGTTGTCGTGGAAGCGTTACTTACAAGACATGGAAGGGGCAGCTGCCCTTCACTGAGCTGTGCAGAACAGCCAGAGCACAAAGCAGCACTCCCCAGCACGTACAGCCAGGGCTGAGAGCTCTCTGAACACTATTTGTACAGATGACGAGTCCCCTGCCGAAGCAGGTGATCAGTGGACCAGGGTCACAGATATTAACACACTCAAAGACACGCTGCTGGATGATCACTTGTACTGGCCATTTCCATGCAGAAGGCACATTGCGGGGAGGCTTGGCAGAGCTGTGGAGCACTGTCTCTCTCGATTTGCATGCAGTACAGGGAAGCAAGGAGTGCTCGTCTCCTGCTTAAAGCCAGCTACTGCTGCTTCACTGGGAGCTTTGGCCTTTTCAGTGGGAAACCCAGGAGACAAGCTGTCAAAACAGAAGTCTCTTGTTCAAACTAGCAAGCTTAGGAAGTGAAGGTAGTAAAGAAAATAATATAAAAAAATTTAAAAGACTCAGATCAGTCAAACCAAAGGGAGTTGTTGTTTCTTGGTATTATTTCTTTTTTCTTCCTTCTTCTTTTTCTTTTCTTCCTTTCTGAGGTTATTTATTTTTTCAGTTGCTTGGATGCAGAAGTAAGAAGTGTGGAGTTCACTCAACGCCTTGAAGATAAATTCATAATTCAGTCTTGTAAACAGACAAACAAATAAAAGTTGACTTACATGGTGGAGGTTTTATATTTCCTCATTGTATTTTCCCTTCTCTGTACAAACCTTCCTGGAAATCGCTGTGGTAATTCTCAGTAGCTGCTGTGATGCCTACTGTGCAGGGCAGAGCTGATCAACTGCAAGGAATCCTTCTATTTTTCATCTTTTTTTTATTATTATTTTAATCATGTCAAATTCCTTCTCCTTAGTAATCCCCCTTACTCCCTCAGGAGCTGAGAGAAGATTTAATTGTTAAATTTGCATAGTAACTCAGCAAACAAACTCTCCAGTTTCGTGTAGACCTTTAGCCATTGCAGGCTTCATTTCAGCTATAAATCAGTTCTCCGTGCTTAGCCATGCTGGCATTTCATCCTCAGGAGGCCAGTGCAGAGAAATGATTGAGGGACAGTTCTTGTGGGAGGCTTTTGCTTTTAGGGCTGTTCTTTCATAACATAGCTTATTGCAAAATTATGTTGAGAATATGACTTTGCAGGTGGACTGTATTTGCCCTTTTTCCACAACTATTCATGTGATAAAATGATCCTGCCATAAAGGGCTTCTCACTGGTAGTCCCTTT
This sequence comes from Bambusicola thoracicus, assembly GCA_002909625.1. NCBI lineage: Eukaryota > Metazoa > Chordata > Aves > Galliformes > Phasianidae > Bambusicola > Bambusicola thoracicus. Next base: position 6,204 of record PPHD01003043.1, read on the forward strand.
GTAAATGTAGTAATTATGAATATGATAAAAAACTGAAATCTTATTTAGTGCAATAAAAACACTTTCACTGTTGTTAGACTGAACAGAAAAGTGTAGTTCCTCCAAATTCCCAAATATAGTCCACAGTACCTCATTCTGACATCTAGAGACTTTTAAAAACATGACACAGAGTAAACAATGACAGAATAGACAACAAAAATACCTTACATTACTCTCATAATTGGATTATTAGGCTTGGCTATCCAGAGGTGTGGTGACACAATTCAATTTGAGTAGTGCAGCTTTAGTATTTAAGATATTGATGTTAAAACTGTCTGCAGTTCCCTCTACATCTCTACCCTGCTCTCCCAAATTTCTGTTTCTTGTGACAAACTGGCTTGACAAGCTACAATCTCATTAATGAAAAGGAAACTTCACAGACAGCAGGGAAAACTGTTATACCAGAGAGGCAGCAGCCTGACTGAAGGTGTGGGGAGCTCCAGACTTTGATGGTGGCAAACTAAACATTTACAAGTGTCATTTATTCATGACATTAAGAATTTGTGCAGTCTCTATCCTCTAAGGTTTTTAAGACTCAACGAGATGAACCCCTGAGCAGCCTGGTCCATGCTCACTGCAATCTTCACTTGGCTTTAGGGTGGCAGGAGTAACATACGAACAGTTCATTCACTGATGCTCTGTTTCAGAAGGGCATTTTAAAGAACGCATTTCACCTCAGGAGGAAGCCCCCAGAGTTTCATATAAAGACCTCATTCTTGAATTTTGCAAGATGGCAGCCAAGCAGAGAAGTCTCTGGGCAACATGCACAGATCTGCTTACTCGGAAATATGCACAGAAACTCATAGAAGTTACATAGCCTTCTCCATTATTTCTGCTTACACAGCCAAGATGATCATGATAAGATCTGTATGCACTGCTTCGCTCCTCAACCACCAAGACTGGGAATCTGTCTCGAAGCACTGATCCGGTCTATCCTCCATCTTTAATTCAGTCAAAACTTAAAATAAACAACAGGTAAATGCCTCTCTCAGGGATCTGTGCTGATCACTACTGAAGAGAGTCATAATTAAGTATATCCCACAGAAGATGCTTGCTGACTTCCATTTTGAAAAGGTGAATACCATTTACATAAATTGTTCGTGGCAAATAATGTATCACAGGGATGGAGTCCCCTCTTGCTCTTAGTAGTATATACCACTAAATATCCAAATGAATCAATTATTACTTTGGAATGATTGGTCACTTCTAAAACATGTTTTGTATGCATTAAATCCAACTGACATAGAAGCTATGACAGGTACAAGTAACTTGCATGGCACTGTTCACTTTCAGTTCCAAGGCTGCTGAACAACTTTTGCCAGTAACATTTGAACATTTCAAACTGTTTCAGAAAAATATGTGCTTGTGATTCTGAAACTTATGCTCCACAAACATGAGTGTCTTTAACTTGGGTTAAAGGAAAGGTTGCAGAAGTAAGTTTGTATAATGGAAAACAACTACTGCTTAAGATGCATAAAATGTTCTAGGGAAGTTCTTTTTCAGGGAGAACACTTGGCTCAAATGTTCCGCAACTTTTCACACCAAAATCTAGGATGTGATGTTGCTGTTGCGATGTAGTCTTTTGTGTCTGGTTCATGTTTAATCTTATTCCCCTAAAATTAGCATCTCCAGGTAGCCCTGTTATACTAAAATGATGTTGCATAGTGATAGTGAGTTACCTGGTATCTCTCCTAAAAATAGCTATGTTTTCAGAGGCATTACTGAAATTCAACTGCACACAGTAACATAAAAATAACTCCTGATACGTATACACTGGGGTAGTTGTGGGAATCCTGGGAGAATCTTGTAGAGTTTTGGACTGTGACAACTGTCCCAGCATTACTTTCACTGCAGTCTTACCCCTACATATCTATATGTTTTGCTGCTAGGATGGGGGATTGAGTTCTTTATTGGCTTTCTCCTAGAACTCCCCACGGTATCTCGTGCTACCACTGTTTTCTCAATGTCAACTGTCTGCATTGAATTCATCGTGCTGAACCATGTAGCTACATTTATGCATTAAACAGCAGTCAAGAGAGATGTGAGGCCCCATTTAGCCTAGGAATATATTGATATTATCTGTAAGGTAAGTCATTCCCCGAGAGCTGTGAAATCAAATAGGGAATTTAAAAGCTGATTGATCGGTTTTCTCAGATTCTTGCTCCCACAGAAGGGAAAATGGGAAGTTTTCCTTGGGATACAAGTCTACATGAGCTTAACAAGGCTGTTGTAAATGAGAGCAGTCTGGCAGCATTTTTTTCCCAGTAGAGAACTGTTCTTAGGACTATGAGGAAATATGACCTTAACTTCTTTGGATGCATGAGCAAGTATTTGCATGCACCATAACTTAAGAATAGGTGAAAACTTCCAAATGATACAGTGCAAAAGTATCACATCTTTTTCACATAAAAGCCACATTAAATTATCGGCCATGCTTTCCCAGCATATAGTTTCATAGCACATAGTTTCATAGTTCTTGAAAGGACACACTGGTGTTCTCTGGGTGATAATCAGTGGTAAGACTCCAGAGCAGCATGAAGAAATCTGAGAGCTATAAGAACCTTCAGCTAAAATTCCTTTATACAGATAATTTTGCTTCCACTAGTCTTTTGAACTCCAAAAGAAGCATAAGCCTTGACTCAGGCAACATGAAGTGTTTGCTCTGGCACCCAAGCCAGCAGATGTGACTACTTGGCATTCTTTCCTGAGTCTTGAACCTCCTAGTATGTCTATGCCAAATGTATCCATATTATGCAACAGTAATGGAAATTTGCCAGGCAGAGCAATGCTATGTTTTCTCAGATAAATATTGCTCAGTTTTATTTTGAAGAACTGAATGATAAAAGCCTTAGTGACTACCTTGTTTGCCTGTACACATTCCACGAGATCCAGCACTTTTGCTGGCAAAGAAAGTATAAGAAAAACATGAGGGCATTAGTGCATTAGGTAGAGCAAAACAGGACAAGCAAACCTCCTGATGAAAGGTGAAGCACACACCTGAGAAATAGGGTTTATTTTATCTTCAGAGCATGAGCTGGCTGCACAGGAAGACCACTAAGAGTACAGTTTGCCATCTGACATGATTCAAGCAACTCAAGTTGAATGATCACACTGTTCATAACAGTTTTTTTCCTTTTTTCTATTCCCTGTCATGGTCCACATGAGAAAATGCTGGTAATGATGATCATTTGACTTTGGCAGCATCTGGAAAGTGAGATAGAAGTGTAGCAGTTTGTGTAAACATATCTACAGAGTACAGGGAAGTGGAAAATGAAACACATTTTGGACAAAAAGTGCATAGGATTAGCCAGCTGAAAGACATGCATTAAAACGAAAAATAATCTTGATTATCAGCCCTCTGCCCTTGGTTTGGACTTACTATAGTTGCCTACAGCTGTTATATTGGGGAAGACTATTGATTTCACATTTGCATAGTTTACAGAGCAATACAGTCTCAATTCTGGCTATGATCTCTGATCCTTCTAGTGACGTAGAGGAGAAGGCGAGATGTGGGACCGTGCTGCACCCCCTCTGATATCTTCAATAGCTGAAGGCACTTACCACAACCTGATTCAACTGTATTCAACAGTCTTGCAACATTCACACACAGGGCAGCCCAAATCAAGCAGTGTGGGCAGAGAAATGTGCAGAGAACTGGGACTCAGACCTGAAGTTGAAGAAGGCTGTAAATATCTCACAGAGCCTGCTTGAGGTGTAACAAAGCCCCAGAACACCTTGACAAAATGTCTGGAGCATATGATGTCTCATTCTGCAGGGTGGAAATGTTACTGAAATAAGAGAATCTCCTAAAGCAGTAGCAGGGGAATGCATCTATATGGTTAAAGTAATTGATTATTTCACCAAATAGCCAGAAGTAACCATTACTTCCCCCAGACTGCATCTACTACTGTAACTGAGTCCTTGAGTCCTTGTTAACAACTTTCAGCCATGAAGGAAATTTAAGAGAAACACTCTTCTAACCCTGGACTTCAAATTGAGGAGAACTGAGGGAGAACTTTGGTGGAGTTCAGGGCTCCTTGTACTCATTATCCAGGGGCCAATGGGAAAGAGAACAATTTTTATAGCATTTTGAAAGGCTGTTTACAAACCGTTGGCCTAAAAGAAAAATCTTGGAAACCTTTCACTGTCAATATCTTACACAACCACTGGTCTGACATGCAACAAGCCAGATATATCCTGCAGCAATACTCATGCAGAAGGAGCATGAAAGACAAGTTAGGTGCTAATGTTCTCCAAAATCCCATATGAGCAAGTTATTGCACAGTTATGGCTGAGTGAATTTGCAGTGAATAACTTACTAAATCAAAATGTTCACTTTTTTTTTTTTTTTTTTTTTTTTTCTGTATGGACATTGCCATGAGCTTCTCAGTTATTCAGTTGAAATTATTTTCTCAGTTTTTCTTTGTCCACAGCAATTCACTGCAAGATTAGACAAAATAATGTTGAAATTCAGAATATCAGACAGAGATCAGAAATTTCTTTTCCTTTATTAGATAATGAAACATTTTGAATTGAGTTTCTGCTTCAATACTTAGGCTTTTGAAACAGAAAATGGCCTTGTGAAAACACTGCTTATTATTTACTTAAATGCTACTATTTCAACAGCTAGTAATACATTAATTCAATAGGCTATTTTGTGAAAGTCAGCAGAAAAAGAACCAAAGTGAATAATCAAACAATTTAAATCATTTAAACATAGAATTATCTGAAGTCTAAGTAATGTCTGTCTACTTGTAAACACAGTTCCATGCAGCAGACTGTACAAGATATACCTTCAAATGCATGCTAGAAGAGAGTGGTTTATGATAAAAGGTAAAACTTCTACTTTCACACAAATTAACAAAACCGGAATTTTGAACTCAGAACAACTCCAGTTACGTAATTCATTTTAGGATGTGAAACACAGTGGCCCTGCTGCACATATAAATCGGCAATGGTGAAATATAGGATGCCATACACCTTGACTCCACTCATCAGGAAGAAAAGATCAGCCCTTCCAGTAGTCCAGATGAACCAAGTTGTTTGCTTATCCTCTCTAAATGTTCCCTAGAAAAATTTCTGCCAAGCTATTAAGTACGGTGTTAGCATGTAACAATAGCAAAAAAATCTTATGTGTGATAAAAGAATATTGAAAACACATATTCTGTATTGTTCAATGGTGCACTGGGTGCATTACAATGTATTTTAAGGCATTATTTTGTTAAATCCAATCTCTTCTTGACACTTACAATTTAAGAGAATTAAGGTATTTTGTATACCACTTGTTACTCTCTCTGCCAAAGGGGAGAACGAATTCCACAGAAAGGAAATTACAGAGATAGAAGTTACCCAGGGTGATGGGGATATGGAGTTAGGCAACACTTATGTTTCATTTTGCTAATGGATTACAATACTTCTCTTTAGTTAGAAGCTAATGGATAAAGTAGATACGTAGAGGGCTTGCTTTTTTAGTGTAGATGCATTGTAAGTTATTCTTACCAAGTGTCAAAATGAGCCCAAGTGGCAGATTATGTATTTGCTTACCTACGTTTAACATTGGCATCTCTCCATTCACTCACACTAGGGTAAATAAACTGAGGCTCAGGCTCTGGCTCTGTATTCACCCTTGTTTGATCTCACTCTAGATCAGCGATGCCAAACCACCAGCACTGGCAAACAGAGATCTGGGCTGGCATCAGTGACAATGAGCAAACAACATTTCCAAACACGTGTGATGCCAGATACCAAACAGCACCCTCCCTGCTCTAGGAGCAATTTGCTAGAAAGGCTTTCTGCTCTGAACTCCACAGATGCCTCCTGTGTGGGGTCCAAAGGGCCAACTTGACATTTCTCTTCTGCTGTCTCCAACAAAGAAATCCACTAAACAGCAACACATAAGTGATTACTGCTGACCCAACTAATCCAACAGCGTGGACAATTCCAGCTCGGTAATACACAAGCAGACCCAGGCCGAGCAAAATTTTCAACAGCTCTATTTCAAACCACTGAGCTATTACTGGATTTGTTTGTTTGTTTGTTTGTTTGTTTTTGTAGGACACTACAAGACAAAAGCAGAAAACTACCTAGGAAAGGCACATGTGAGAAATAGAAAGAGAAAACTGAAGGTTTTTAACTGAAGGTCTTCTCACAAGAATGAGCTCAGTGTTTCAATTACTGAATTGTCTGCTAATGGGGGTTCCTGGACACTGGTAGTACCTGGTCCACCTGGACCTTCGGGACCCAAGGTCGTGTCCTCTCCCAAAGGGGAGAGCACCGGCTCGATGCCTTGCAGGGGCTGTGCTCTTACTGCGTGCAGACACAGCCTACCTCAAGCCAGCTGCTGCCTTTTAGACAGCATCACCCCTCATTCTTCACCCCAAACGTCCTCAAAAGAGGCAACGGGGCCTCTGCTTCTACAGAGCCAGAAAATGCACGGACTGCCTTGACTCCCGACCAGATTACGAGCACCCGCGCCAGCCCCGTAGCCGCAGCGCTGCCCCCACACCCGCACCGCCCCACGGCCCGCGCCCCGCCGCAGTGACCGCCGCCCCCCACCAGAGGGCGTCATGACCCCGCGTTCGGGCGGCGCTTCGGTCCCTCCACCGCCCCAGGTCGGGAGACCCCGCCGCCTCACCTCGGCCACCCCGTGGGGCCCGCGCTGCTGTCCCGGGCCGCCGAGTGCCCAGCGGAGGTGAAGACTGCTCCTGGAGGAGTGTCCCTCTGTGCATTGACGCTGTTCGTAGGGTTGATGTGAAGCCCACGTTTTGGGGCCGCATGTGTCTGCGTTATGTGTGCCTCTGCGTGTGCACACGTCCAAGCCAAACCCTTTCTCCTGACCCAGTGCCTCACCGCCAGCAGCCCATCCTGGTCCGGCTTCTTGCTGCGTTCTCCCCAGTGCTGGCCCAGCTTCTTGCTGCTTTCTGCCCAGTCTCAACCAGAAGGCAGTGGTCCCCGCTAACCGTTCCTCAGGTGGTTCAGGGAGATGCTCTCAGCTGAATCTGTCTTCCTGATTGAGTGCTTGTAGGAGGAGGACTTCAGTCACCAGGAGGTGACCTCCTGAGGAAACTCAGGAGAACTGTGTAGCTTTCCTCCTGACTACAGCCCACCCTCTGCTTTTTGGGCAGCACTGTCTTCTTTTGTTTTTTGTAAGTGGAAATGAATGACTGGTATGGTGGGGCACTGCTGAAAAAAAAAAAAAACAGTCATAAATGTGGATAATCTGAGTTGACTCCTTCAAAGTTCACACCCCACGAAGCTGCAGAGCAAAGCCAAGCGGATGGGAGAGGTACGTTTCATAAGAATCAACTGCCTGCTACAGAGCAAGAGAAGAGAAAAGTGATCCCCTCAAGACAGATATCACTGCCAGACCATATTGGTAAGATGGCAAGTTACAAATACAACTGAAGCCAGAGAATTTGCCAAAGGAAAAGAAAAATGACAGAAAACAGATGCAAAACAAAAAGATGCCAGAATAAAATGTGTCTTAGGCCAGCGCTGGAACACACCGCAATCCCTCACCATTCAGGATGATTTAAATGGATGGAAAAGGGATTAAGGTCTAATCCAACAGTTGCTCTGTTTGAATTAATCTCATAGGAGTCCTTCAGGATACATATATTGAGAAAGAAGGAGAAAGAAGGAAAGAAGGGAAGCAGTTGAAGGACTGTGCCCTAAATATAATCTGAGGAGACTTGAAATAGATCCTTGAGCTACACTGTTTTTTAAATACTGATTATCTGATCCAAACTCTCCCGGATATTTCAAACAGAAAAGTGGGCATTGCTAATATGAAGTTCTTTCTGAAATACCGAACCCCAAGCCTCCTGCTAGTTTTTGGCCGCAGCAGAGGCGGTAGCCATTTCATTCACGCTCACTGAGATCCTCTTCAGCACTGCAGAGCCTTCCTTGGCTGTAATCTTGCTTTCAAATGCCACTGAGTTTCTGGGACAGTTTCAGCTATGAGGAGACTGTCCCACTGGGTCTTGGGTTTCCTGAGAGCCTGAGTGATTAAAGAGATTCTTCTTCCTTTTGAACTCAAACATTTTCCAGAGCTGCCTTCTCCCTGAGAAACACTATCAATCTGAGGCAGGGCTCTGAAATATCTACACCAGTACTGCCAAAACAGCCTTACATATTTCCAAGCAGTTATGCAGCCTTTAGTAAATCACCTAAGCATGAGCAAACTGTGCTTCAGGCAGAGAAAAAAAATATCAAAATGCTGGGGATGAGTTGTGCCTTGCAAAGCTTAAGTAGACACACTGGAAAGGAAGACAAAATAAAGTACTAGTCCCAGCTCCTAATGAGCAAAATCAGCATCTTGCTTCTATATGTGTTGGTCCCCTTTATGTGTGCAGGTGGGTGTATCCATGGCAGGAGCCATCTCTCAAAAATGGAGCTCTGGAAATTGGAGCCAAATGCTGAAGTCCAAGAACCGTGTATTCATTTCATCAATACTGACTATAAACAGTGTAGGGTTTGTAGTTCTCCAACAGCCTTCAACCGCTCTGGTGGGATCAGAAGTTCCTTCCAAAACAGAGAGCACTCTAAAGGATATTGTAATATTAAAAAATAATCTACCAACACAGAATATAGAGGGCTGTGCTTGGTCCTGCATCTTTTCCCAAGTAAGACCATTACAGTGGTGCATCATGTAGAAAGCACTCTAGGCCACAAACTCTAAGAAGAAAGGAGCCTTTTGAGGAGTCAGGGTTCAGAATAAAGTATTTACCATTTGTGGGGAAGTGAAGGGAGGGCCTGAATAAATTCATGCGGGAATAAGGAAAAATTATAACATGGGAATGTCTGGAAATATGAGCTCTCCTTTCCCATTTCAGAAGCAAATCAACAACAGTGTGATCCTGCCTCTGTGGAGGAAAAGAAAGAGATGAACCCTGGATGGCAAAGCCTCCTGCTCAAAACATTTTAGCTCATGTAAGATGAGTGAAAAATTCCAATGGCAACCAGAACTAAATACCTTTGAGTTGCCCATGCTGGGCACATGTGAATTACCCACCAGCAATATGGAGGAGATACTGGCATCTTGTGATGCAGACAGCTGGGAAACAGAAGTGAGGACATGGGCAATGCCACTTGGCAGGAAACAAGGGTCACAGCTGGGATATCAAACCTACAGCGTTAGCAAACATGGATTTGTGCTTCAGTGTTATTTTGAGCATAACACACATCTACCTTCAAACATCACTGTCTGCATTCTCATTTTTCCAGGAAAATATTGGCAATTGTATTACCCTACCAATATCAACTGTGCATTTGTGTCTGTTTCTGTACAGCCTGCGCACTGGAAATGTGTTTTGGCTTCGATTCAAAACTACTTCAGTGCCCCCAAAGAGATCTTCATTGTTATAAAGGCTTGCTGAGATTGTTTCCAGTTTATGTTCAACTGTTTCTAAACCCTGGGACCTATGCTTTTGGTTGTCTACTGGGGAAGAGTGGCAAAGATTAAAGAAATGCATGCCTTTGGCTGCATACTTTAGAATAAAACAGCCATGGTTTTCAGGAACCTCTTTTAAGGTGTAGTAAATCCAACTTTCTAAATGCCCAAGGCTGTGTTTATCTAAAAGTATCTTGGGGGAGATTGCTATGTCTATTAATCTGTTTTCCTGTTTCCTCACCTCAGGGCTTAAAGGCTACATAAACCAACCAGCTAGAAGGCTGTTAGGGAAAGTCTCCGCAGACAAGCATCTCCCTCTGCTTTCTGTGCTTAAGTAACGCACTCCTGGTACAGGGAAATCATTAAAGGCTGTTATAAAGCAGGAGCAATAGATGAGGGTGATACGATAGCGACAAACCAGCATGATTTCTGTCTTAGAAGAAACTGTGTGTCTCAGACCAGTTAGAGGCCTTTGAAAGAGTTAACAAAACAGCAGATAAAGGACAACCAATGGCTATATTTTATTTAGGCTTTCAAAAGGCTTTTGATAAAGTTCCTGAGAAGAGGCTATAAAGGAAACTTAATAACCACAAGGTGAGAGGTAAAGTCCTGCATGGATAGTGGGAGAAAAAAGCCCGTGGTTGAGAGAGTGGAAACAAAGAGTAGGAACAAATGGTCCATCTCAGCATGGAAAGGGTAGGGTGCACCAGGGATTAAAAATAAGATGTGTGCTTGGGACATTTATTAAGGATTTGAAGACCACGGTGAAGAGCAAAGGTGACAAAGTTTATGTCACATAAAATTAGGTAGGTGAGTCAAATGGAGAAGTATGAGAAGCTGCAGAGATTGACAGAATGAAGAAAACAGAGAGTGAATGACGTTAAACGAAGGCAAAAGAAAAAACTAGTACATCGAGAACACTACAAACTGAGCATACACGTGGCAGGGATTTGAATTACTTTTAAGCATCTCAAAACACATCAGTAGGTACAGCTCAAGGAAGGTGTCTGCTGACTGTGCAGAGGTGGTTGAAAAATACAAGCATCAGTCTTTGTGAGAAAGAGTTTAAAAAACAATAAAGAAAATACTATAATCCTGTGGCATCATTTTAGCAGACAGCATGATGTATGTTTACCTTGGGGATTACACTCAGTCCCAGCCCACCTTGCCACAAAGGAGGAACAAGGAAATGAGCTGGTGAAGGACTGGGTGAGACTGAGTTGCCTCAAGTTCTGCTCCTCATACTCAGGTTCACAGGAGGCTCCAAAGGTGCAGCCTCCAGCAGGAGCTTTTTTCTGAGGTGAGGGTAGTCAGCGCAGCTCTCCTTCATGTAGATTCAACTGTTATCTGAAAGATAGGAGTTCACACAACAGGGTTTCCTGTCAGCTGGCCAAGAACAGTTGCCTGGTTTGATTAAACTTTGGGGAAGATGGTATATTTGAGACATTTTTGCTTCCAGATAGGTTAGAAATGGCCAGCTATTCAAAGGTCACCGGTCACAGTGAAGGAAGAAAGACAAACATACACATCTGTAGAGACAGTATTTACTAAGCCTAGATGAATAAAAGCAATACTAAAAGTTCATTAAAAACAGGCAGAAAAGAGTCAAGTAAACGATGGCAGAAATACGATAGACTTGACTATATTGTTACAATATATATCAGATAAATTTAATAAATATCCCTCTAGATATATTGTACCAAGAAGCCAGGTGTATTCTTTGTCTTTCCAGTTACACTATAAAAGCATTGGCACACATTTAAACTAGAGTTATTAAATATATTTTATGGCACTGTAATTGGGTTTGTTGGGCTTTGACATCTATCTTTACTAAAAATTGACACTTAAAATCAATATTTATTTGAGTCTGACAGTTATCACAAGTTAAAGTTTTTTGCTCAGTCTTTCAGTCATTTTTAACAGTAGACAGAACTGTGCTCTGCCTCCGAGAAGGTAGGATTCACAGACAGGAAGCACCCAAAATCAAGGCTTACTGAGTGAAAAATGCACATTACTAGGACAAAATGTATATTACTAACCTCTGGGACTCAATGCTGAGAAGAATTATGGAAAAGGAAGATTTAAAATTTTGGTTACTATGTTAAAACATAATATCATGAGCTACATCAAACCTCTTATGGAACAGATAATGTCCACATTGGTAGGTAAAACATAAAAACCGAGAGAACAGGAAGAAGACTCAGAGTTGATCACTAAGGAATGAATTTTGTCTCAGTTATTTTCAGCTATCTAAAAGCTAGGTATCTAAAAGCCTCTCCAGTGAACCAGAAACAGATGCATGCATACAGGGCGCTGTCCTCCTTCAAAGTTCACAGTATTATCCAGTCTATCAGTCTGCTGTTTCAGAGACTAACTGGTCTTGTGATGGGTAGACTCCACAATTACTCTGGGCAGCCTGCTCCAGTGCTCTGTCATTCTCAAAGTAAAGCTCTTTCTCATGCCCATATGAAACTTCCTGTGTTTGCTTTTGCCCCTTGCTCCTTGTCCTGTTGCTACACACTACTGAGAAAAGCCTGGTCCCATCCACTTAACACCCATCCTTCTGATATTTACAAGTGTCGATAAGATCCCCTCTCAGACTTCTCCATGCTGAACAGTCTCAGCTGCCTCAGCCTTTCCTCATAAGAGAGAAGCTCCAGGCTCTCTCTTTGTGGCCCTTACAACCTTCTCTGAAAAAGAATACCTTAAATGAGGTACTTGTACTGGCCTGGCTGGGATGGAGTTAACTTTCTCCATACTAGACTGTATGGGGCTGTTTTTTTGGATTTGTGACTTAAGTTTTGATACCATACCAGTGTTTTGGCTACTGCTGAGCAGTGCTTGCACAGCATGAAATCTTTTCCTTTCTCCCACTTTATCCTGCCTCTCTGCAGGGAATAGGCTAGAGGTGGACAAGAGACTGGGAGAGAACACAGCTGGGACAGCTGATCTGAATTCTCCGAAGGGACACTGTATGCCATATAACATCATGCTCAACAATGACACAGGAGGTAGAGGAAGAAGGGGACAGGGAACTTTCAAGGTAGATAGTGCTCAGAGACTGGATGAGCATTGTTCTGCTTGTGAGAGATGGTGACTGATTATCTATGGGTTTTTATTACTCTTTTATTTCCTTTAGCTATTAAATGAGTTTTCTTACCTTTGTTCTTCATATTCTGTGCCCCATCGTGCTGTCAGGGCAGGGATGAGTGAGTGACTGTGTGTGTGCTTGCCTGCTGGAGCAATTGCACAATAGCAGTTATTCTATGTTCATAAATGAAACAGGTGCACATATAAAAGGAGAACCAAGTCAAATTTAAATCTCATAAAATGGGAGTAAGACAACACCAAAATGTTAACGTTTGAGTAAATCATAGAGAAATGAGTGACACTGACTGGAGATTCCTGCAGAACACCTCAATAATATTTTGCTGATTCTCATGACCTCTCTATCAGATGAGGCTTTGCCTATCTGTTCCACATGCAAAGAAGAGATTCCTGTCCAAAGTTATATCTATGAAGCAGTATTTAATGTGCTCCTGAGCAATCCATCTGAGTGTTACGCCTGTGGCAATATCACAGGAAATGCCAATGCACAGCACAGAAAATGTCAGCTTCCTACGAGACAAGCAAAGAAATGCTATTCCTTTATGCTATAATGTGATGCCTCATGTAGTTTTCTTGAAGATAGGTATTTCTAGGTTTATGTTTGGCTAACTGAAGTTTCTGAAGCTGGAGCACATGCTAACCTTCTCCACAGGGCCATGGCAGTAGTGGGATCGCTATAGCGAGGGACACTGATGTCTCAGCTTTGATTTGCTGTGTGGCCACAAGTAAGTCATCCCACATCACTTTATTTTCTGTTCCTTTCCTTCATATTTCCAGATTATTAATTTGGATGTCCACCTTCAGACAGAGTCTGTCTCAGCTTTTTTAGGCACACTGGCAGAGATGGATGACCTCTTGAATAGCAGTGACTGCTTGCAGAGACACATCCTGACAATGCAGTGCACTGTGCTATGGTGGCTGGAGCTCTAAGAGCTGTTGGCCTCCCCATGGTCCTCTCCATCACTGGAAGAATCTGGCAGGGTATGCAATTGAGTCCCATGGCAAACAACTGAGGCTGGTATCCACAAATGCTGCTGCTTTTGCTTTCTTCCACAGATTACCCAGAACCTTAACACAATCTTAGCTTTGTTACTGAGGCAATTTCCACAAGCCACCTAAATCTCAGGGGAGGCAAGCTGGCCACTGTCAGCAGACAAAGGAGCTCTCAGCTTCTTCAGGTGAATCACATAATTGTTGCTAGTCTCCAATGCAGGTGACTATCACAGGAGCAATTTCCATTTCTGAAGTGAAAAGTTCTGCAAAATCAGGAAACAGGGAGGGAGGCCTATGAACTAACAAGCAGCTCTTAGCAGAAGTGTCTTCAATAAAGGTGAAAAATAACCTCTGTTTATTTCTGACCTAAAGCCCAATGAGAGCAGGGAGGAGGAAGAGGATTCCAGGCAATGGGAGCAGCCAGGCAGAGCGGCGTGTCTCTGGCACAGGCAGAGTGGAGGACATGCATTCCTCAGGGATTACACATAGCTGCTGGAAGTGAAGCCTGAAAATCAACAGAATGGAAGCTTGGAAACCAAACCCTGGGCTGGAGATGGTAATTTACCTTATTTGAAATAAAAACAGCTTAAGCTGAAGCTAGCGGGAAATTCGTCTGACTTGAAGCTGCGAGCAAAATTAGCATAACTCTCTGCAGGTTGGAACATGGGGGAAGCAGAGTGAGGGATTGAGCCTTGATGGCTGCCAGGGGAAGGCAACTGCTGCTGCTTCTGCACTGCTATTCAAAATTATCCCTTGGAGCCAAAATCATTGCAAGACCAGGCTAGAAGACCATAATAGTGCCTGCTGGCCTTAACAGCAACAAGCAAAAGAAAAAAAAAGATTGCAGCGGAGTTATCATTAAAAGGAATAAGAGTATGACCAGCCCCCCAGATGGGTAGAGCATGGTAAGTACTAATGACAGACTGAAACATCTCAGCCAGGAGTCTGTCAATGTAAATCAATGCAGCTATGCCTCTGTGAAGCTAGGCCAGTTTATTCCATTAAGAACCCAGATCTGGAATGCAAGTATGTATAGCCTATGTGTGTAAAGTGCACTGTGCTGGGGGAGATGGGGGTGAGAGAGCCACAGTCTGCCATATCATATTGAAAGATCCAGGATGTCTCTCATGACTTAGATTGGGTATCAGAAGCCATCTAATCATAGCGGTAGCCAGACAGGCTAACTCAGCCATGCGAGCTAATGTATCCTGTTGCTGCTTTTAGACTAATTCCAGTCCCCAAGCTAATTCTTGCAAAGCTAGCTTGTAGAGTTAGCCTGTATAATTCAACACTACATTGCATTGGCAAACCCTTAAGGAGCTTGACTGTGTATGTGCGCGAGCGAGAGAGCACAGTTCAGTGATGCTGTATTCACAGGGTTATGTTTGGTGCAGGTTTTTGCCCATGTACTCATGATGAAAGATCCATTTCTTCTCCTAATGTTCACAATCTAGCCCATGTGTCACTAAGTCACTTAATTAGAAAGACACAGTGATTAATGTAACCAGCTATAATAGGACATAACAGATTCTACTTCTGAGTATTTTCCCTGCTCTTACACTAGCAATAGTAATGGTAACAATAGCAGTAACCTCTCTTTTCCATTTAAAGCAAGCTCTTTCTCAAGCATCAGGGTTTTTCATCATTTTCTCAACCATCAGTGCTCAGATGCAATTCACTGTCACTGCATGAAGTGTAAGATCATGTTGTGTCTCAACAACATAAGGCTCTTACAACAAGGTAATATTTTTCCAAAGCCTGAAGTGACTTTCCTAGACAATGAATACTACAGAATACTTAACAGAAATGATCCATTTAAAAAGGACTCTGAATGTGTATTTTCATATAGAACATGCAGAGTGGTCGCTGTGTCAGTGGTGTGCCATCTCTCACCATTTTACCGATTTGGTTTACATTTTGATACTATCCCTCTGTCTCAAGATGTCTGCTCCATTTATGGGAACAAGCAGCAGAGTGAAATGAGTGATCAGCAAGTTCTCCAGTATCTGCAATGAAGCATAAACATGAACGAGCATAGACATGTTTAGAAGACCAAGAAAGTATCAATAACACTTTCTCAGTGTTTTTAATGAAGTTGTTTGAAGCAGTGAGAGTGTAGAAATTGTGTCCCACTTGAGAAATAAGCACACATCCATGTTGGGTCAGCTGAGGAGAGCAGTAACAGCAAGCACACATTTCCTAAGTGAAGCATTTCTGTGTGAATATCTTCTGGCTCTAAAACGCAGGCCCCAGCTGAAATTCTGAAATGAGTTATCTTCTATATGTCCAGGATTCTACACACATAAAAAGAGGAAAAAACACACGGAGGGCTTTTTTAAAAATCTGTTTTTCCAGGAAGAAATACTGTTGCAAACATAAAAGTTTTTCCAGGCTTGCCCTGGGCACTCCTTGAAATACCCCATATAGCCAATATGCAATGAAACCTCTGACTGTCTCCAGGAGATATTCATCCTGCCTCCCCTTGGCACATGGGGTTTCCTGTCCAGCCTCACTGAATTTATAGCCTCATTGTGGTGGAAAAAAAGCAAGGCTAGTGACAGGCCTTATATGGGCATGGAACAACCAAGAATAACTAGAATAGAAAAAGAAAATAAAAGCAGGTATAATTACAAGTCAGTTAAATATAAATCACTACGGGGATAAGAGGAAAGGAACAGCATGCAGAAATCTGCAATGTATACAGGTGTTCTTCAATTTTCTCCCTCCGCCTTTGGATTAACAGGGCTGAGAAGCGTGTATGGGCATTGTGAACAATCTTCACATCTACTGGGTGGGATTTCCAGCCACTGACGAACATAAGGGAGATTAATGATAAAACAGCAGCATTAAAGAAAGCAGTGACAGGAGGCTGAGATCTTTTGGCTGGGTTGGTTTGTGCTTCCATTACTGCCTGGTAACACATAACTCTTTATGAGGGCATAAAATTGCTCTTTACAAATGTTTTTCTCTTTCAAAGGTCAGCAAAACCACAGTGAAAGTTAAAGAGGAGTGCATAGCTCTAATGGGACTGCTGAAAGCTGGCAGACGCCTTGAGGGAAGGAGGCTTAGTCTGACATCTCATAAGGGATGACCATGACCCCTTCTCCTCCATCCGCAGGGTCGTGGTCACCACCACAGATTGGCTGCACTTGTGGCAGCCAGGAGGGTACCTGGTGGCTGCTTTTATCATGGTACAGATTTGGCAACCTCACTCATGGGCTGTAAAACAGCACAAACCCTTCTTTATTCAGATCAGAGTACAGGCCAAAAAAAAAAAAAGAAGGTAAAGTCACACCAGAGCTAGCCAAGGTAGCCTAGTCCTGTTAGCAACGAAAAATGGCTTTAGCTCATAGGAGAGAGTCACAAACCTAAAGAAAGATTTTTTCAGGGAAGCCATTCCAGTTCTGAATCAAAGGCACAGCGCTCAGGCAATGTGGAGCAGCACTGCTCCACAGACAGTTCACACCAAATCAGCTGCTGGCCAGTCAGTTAAAAAAATCCCTGAATTGTTAGTCAGTCTGTGCTTCATTACTTGATTCTCATGCATTTCCAGTGATTCTATCCCCAGCTCCAAGAGGTGACAATACCATTGAGAATCTGCTGATTCAAATCCCTCCCTCCCCACCAGAAAGCCAGTGGGAAGAAGGAAAAAAGAAACACAAGTCGACATTCTATTTCTCCCCCTTCAAATAAACCCTAAATTGCTTCTTTCATGCACTCGAGGTTTTGAGCAGGGTAGGAAGCTCTGATATAAAATGGGGCTACAATTTTGTTAAAGACAAGCTCTGCAGCAAGCCTGTGAACTCCAATAAATTTGTAACTCTGTTCCCAGTCAGAAAGAGAACAATAGCCTCTCCTATTTAATTGTGGATTGCAGCGAGTGGTTTCATGCTCAAACCCTCTTGTAATGTAGTCCTCTCCTTTTAATCATCAAAGGTGATCTCTGCCAAAGCAGCTGACAGTTGCATTTGATCAAGTGTAATAGGAACAGTCAGATCTTCCAGGATCCTTGTAGTTACCCATTTTCCATGTGTAATTCCAGTCTATTTCATACAACTTTAATATGACAACTGTATTACAAAATTAGAGGGAGGATTTGGGGTGAGATGACTCACTGCTTTTTTTGGTATAGAATCCAATCTCAAGACAAAAGCCATTTTCTACCTCCAGCCCTGCTGCTGACCCCCTGCACGACCTTGAACAACCTTTGATGTCTAGATCCCTACTTCCACTTTGCCTTTGCTATTTAGACTCTGAGCTGAGCAGAGCAGAGACTGCCTACTGTTGGGTCTCTGTAACAGCTAGCACAGAGGAGCATCCACATAGACTTGGTGTTCCTGGCCATTAACACCAGCACATCTATATTAGTAAGTATGTAAATATTTATATTTATCACAGTACTTATGTATCTCTGTATATAGTCACACAGACATTCTCCATTGCATTTTAGATTTGAGGACAACTACTTCAGGTGGGAAGGATACCAGTTTTAAAAGCAAGAAAGAAGAACCATCCTCCACCCTTCAAAACAATTGCACTTCAGGTAGGTATGCCAGGAGAACCTCTGGACTTTGCCCTGCAAGTTTTGCAGTTTAGTTTATGCTGGCTCTGACAAAGCTTAGCAAAATATCTATTGTGTGTGCCAGCTGCTAGCTAGACTGCCAAGAATGCCCAGTGGTGGCCACCACTTGGGTGTAGATCACATCCGCTATGCAAAGCATCCATCCTTCATTTTATTACGCCATGGGTCAGGAGGAGCATCAAATCACTTGCACTCGTGTCAGATGTCAGCATTTGGGAAGGCGGTTGGTGGTGGGGAGGGGAGGGCGGAAGACAGTAAAAATGAAAATGGTTCAGTTAATTAATTGCAAGCACTGCTTGAAGGACCGGCACGTATATTTAATCAGTTGCCTAGTAACAAACGGTGTATGATGTGAATGCTATCAGCCCGCGGCGTGAGCAAAGGATGGTCCCTTTCTGTTTTTATCAGCCGCCAGCATGCATTCTCTGGGCGTTGTGTGCCCTTGTGTTCAGAAAGGCTGCTTTGCCACCTCACAAAAGCCACATGGTGGCAAGAAGTACCCCCCATTCTGGCTCTGCCATTTCTGCTCCTCCCGTAGACATCTCAGAGGGAAGACTGTCTCTTCTTACAGGGAGTGACCTTTTCAATGGTGAATCAAATGACAAGAAAAATTATCCAGATCTCCCCTCCCCTCCACCCACTCTTTTTTCTTTATGAAGTTATCTACTCACTGGGAATAGAGCACAGGCATTGCTGCTGTTCACGTTCTGTTACTGACACCAATGTCACCATTAACGGTATATATCCTCCATAAAAATCTGTGCAGGGAAAACCAGAGATTCATTGGCACTGGGGCAAAATTAATAACATAACAGGGTTTTGTGGTAGGTCTTTTTGTGTGTTTTCTTCTTCTTCTTCTTCTTTTTCTTCTTCTTCTTCTTCTTCTTCTTCTTCTTCTTTTACAGTGACCTTAAAGAAAGAAGGACAATAGATGGATAGATGCTGGATTGCAGCACATAAAACCAGCCCAAGACAAACTGTACAGATCTGTTTCCTGTAGGTGAAAAAATAACTCATGACATGACAGGCAACTGAACGTTGAGTACTCCTCTGGTGCTAGTTTTAGGAAAGAATTTGACAACAAGAATTTGCTTGTAGTTTTCCACCACCCGCATGCTGTTATGTTAGCTGGGCCTGATAATGCAAGGACACAAAAATCACACCACCAATCCGTATTCTGAAAGAGAAATATAAAGAGAACATCCATAAAATAAAAGCTCCATTTATGTTTTAACATGCCATGACAATGTTTGTGTGTCCTTATCAGGGCTTCCCTCTCCTCCCTCCCCCGTCTCCATTTGTAAATCCCACTGGATAAAAGACTACGTCTTCCGTAAAGAATTCCCACCAGAAATCTTTATAAATCCTCCATCAGTGAAATACTCTGCTGTCATGCTGAGCAGAAGCTAATCTAATTAAGACGAAATCTGCTAAATTTAATAGCCTGCTATGAATTTTTACGGACATCTGGTAACTGGAAGGTTGGAACGACTCTGACACATCAAATACACATTGTCCAAATGACCAGTATTGGGCCGATTATTTTCCCTTTTTCAGTCACTTGTAGCCAATTCAGGATGCAATCACCCCCTTAGGATATGCCTGTGTGACTCAGTCTCAAATTAATGGAAAGCAGAACTGGGCCCTGATGCTTCCTCTAATGTTGTTTTTCCTGATTAATGAAGGATCAGGATATACATGCATTATATTTCATTGTTTATTAATGCTGCTGTAAAGGACCAATGAAAAACACTTTCTGACTTTCTGTAGTATATTTGGTCACCCCTTCCCTCCTCTTACAGGTAGGACATGACCACTGTAAGTGTTATAGCATGAGCTGGGACATCTCTTGATACATTTGTCTTCACTAGGTGCAGGAAATGAACCCAGACTTGACTGGCAGTTTTCCTCAGTCAAAATCCCACATCCTCTGCCTAAGAACAGTGGGGCCCAGTGGGGCCCAGTGGAGCTCCACTATTTTAGACACTTCTCCCCCGCCCAACAGTGAGCAGTTAGCAGGATAAGGCGAAGGACTGTTGGCGTATTTATCCCTTACTTTTCCAGTGTTAAAAACAGTTAATAACCTCTAGTGCTCCCCAAGAAATGGTAAACTGAAACATTAGGAGGCTGTTCATGTTCTATGAGCCATTAATTTGGGAAGGGGGCCTGTTTGCAGATGCATGTCCTCCCCATTTCAGCAAACCACAGTCTAAGAACATCATGTTGATCAAGTCCTGGTGCTTTTGTGGCTTACTAACTTCTCAACAAGAAAGCACACTAAGGCAGATTCCACTGGTGTTCTACTCTCTCAAGCAGCACTCTGAGCTGGAAGTAATAAAACCACAAATACATACACACACATCCACACGTACACAGTTTACGCTCATAGTCGTGTCATTTTCAGACAGGGCAGACAGCATACAAGGCATAATGCCAAAGTTTTCAAAGTAGACAGTTTACAGTTTAAAACATGTATTTCCTTATTTGCTGTCTTGATAAACAAACCGATTTCCTCAAACTCTCCTCAGCTATCACACCCCACACCCATAATAAAGAACTAATGTAAATTCAGCAACAGTAAGAGTTGTATTAACCTGATGTGATGAGTTAGGACAAGAAAATTTGATCTCTTTACCATCCACCAGTATTAAATCTGAGTGGTGTGACTTTTAAACATGCCAAAGTGCCAGGAAGTTACATTGCTAGCTTCTGGAATCCTCAGGCACTGGCTTCATTAAAAGGAAACAAACACATCTGGGGCCAAGTGCAGAAAACTGGGTTCCTTGTAAACAAAGTGCCTCAGTAAAGTAATATGAATGCTGCTGTAGCTTAGTTGGAACATTTTTTCTCTGAGAAGGGACAGGAAATTCAATGGAAAGGTTTGGGTTTACAGCTGGTACATGCACAGTCTTGTGCACAGGAGACTCTGTTTGACAGTTGGCACAAATTAATGTTGTACCAATAGCAACATGTTGACTTACTCCAGGCCGGGCTTTTGCAGTCAGCTCCCGAAACTGCTTTTCTTGGAGCAGTGTTGATCCTCTGCAGTCACAAGTAGCAAACCCTGTGTCCCCAAATAGCAAGATGGTACTCTGCTGCACTCTGTGAGGAAAAGAGCACAATAATGCTACTCCCGTCCCAAAGATTACAAAACTGGCCACCTCTGTTCAGCCATTGCTAGACCCTCATTCCTCAATGGTATAAGAGCTGGGGAATCTTGCACTCACAGATTTCCCAGCCTCCCATCTTCCCATTGCATTTCACTGCTTCCTTCCAAGTGTGTACCTCTGCACTCACTCAGGAATAGCTTCACCCCCCACTTAAGACATTTCATACATTCTTGGTAAGACACAGCCTTGACCTAATATGGTTTAATTACCTGAACGGAAACAGATACAGTTTGCAGGAGGATGTCCATGACTTTGTTACACAGTGACACTGAATCAATTGTGTGAACCAGACTAATGCCGGTTATTCTTTCTAGGGAAAATGTGAAATTAACCAAAAATGGTGTAATGTGATTCCAAAAATGAGATCTACATTTTGCTTATAATAACTTTTGATTATCAATATTCATGTTTGTAGTTATTCTCCATTCAGAAAGAAATGAGAATGTATGAAGGGCAGTAAAGTTGCACAAATGTTCATTTCATCGATGATAAGTAAAATGGAATTTTGAGTAACATACATGATCAAAGCATTAGGTAAAAAGCATTTGAAGTTATTATGTTTCAAGTTAACTTATACACATTCTAAAAGCATCTTAAAGGACCAGAAAAAACACATAATCTTAGAAGTAGAAAAGTCATGTTTGTGGCATGTAGTTTATTCTTTATCATAAAATTTATAACAGAAGATTTCTTCTTTGTCAACTGAATCTATACAGTAGCAGATCTTTGTTGCCTTTTAAAAAGTCAAAATTGAATTTATATTTGCAGACATTTTAAGAGGTACTTTTGTTCACCTTTAAGAGCAAAAGGCAGTGTCATAGTGCTCTTGTATTTTGAACCCTTCCAAAACCTTTATCTAGTTATCAATTTTCTGAGAACCTGAAATTTCTTCTGTAGTTATACACTTCAATGTTTTTCTGCTCAGGGGCCATCCAGGAGCTGTTCTCACCAGTCACAGTCAGCCAAGCTTCTCACGTCTGAATCTTACCAGCACAAGCCCTGCCTCCACACTCAGGAAAAGCTCAGAATCATCTATTATAAAAAGATTCACAGCATTTGCATGTGTCCTCTGCAGGCAAGGCAAGATTATGCTATGGTTTTCACTGGCAAAGTTCTACTGACCACAAAAATATAAACTAATTAGCATTGCTCATTTACTTACACAGTGGCCAACTCCTTTAATAGGTATGACTGGGAAAGCTAACCTCTAGACATGATGCCATCAAAAGCTGCATCTGGGGGTACTAAAACTTTAAACACCACTTTTCACTGAGAATGATTAAAACAGTCCCCTACAGTATAAACTCTCTTGGCTATAGCTGTTAATCTAGATTATGCCTGTGCAGGCACATCCAGGATACCTACCTGCTCCTATGGCAATAGCAATACAGTGATTTTCTCTGACCTGAGAGCTGCAGCTCATGCATTTATTCTGACACCATACAAGTGGGATACTGTTACCCAGTGAGTATCTCCATAAGGTTGTACCTCCTCCCCCCCACAGTGGTTTAGAAAAGTGAAATAGTGATCAAAGGAAGGGCTAAAATTCTTCATGGGAGCTCTGTCTTCTGCTAATAACATGGGAAACTTTTCTCTCCAGTGTGTAGGAGTTCACTTCATAACAAAAAACAGTTGTGTCAAAACTCTCACCCTACCTCATCCATGTGTAAGGAAAAATACACTTGTCAAGAGGCATGACACAGCAAGGGACAGAGCTCAAAAATCAACACGTTCTCCTACTTTTTTCATATGCTTTAACCGGAAATCCCTCCATCATGCAGACCGAGGGAGACACAGATCAGCAGCCCTTTCCATCCACCCAGCTTCTCACATGTATTATGAAGGGAAGCATCCACCTCTTCCCCATGCAAGTGCCTAAGGGAAGATGGGAACTCGGGAAGAACAGAAGGCAGGATGAGAAAGCTCCAGACCTCCAAAGCCCCTTTGCTTCCTCACCTTCCTACCACCAGATCTTTCTGTCATCTGAAGTGACACCTCAGCTCATGTGCAGAGGCTGTTGCCCATGTTCATTCACCTTCCTGACTTTTCTGTGTTTGAACCCTGCCCTGGGTTAGCTTTGCTCTCATATGTTCAAACCTTCATTCTCAGCTGGGAATTTACATAGGTGAAAGAAAATTTAAGCTGAGGTCAGTACATTGTCTCAGTAGCCAGGAATCATACTATATTAGCTCAGCTAATGAAGGCAAATTTCAGGGAGCATCATTTACAGTGGACTTGTTCTTGAGACAGCAGGCTGGAACAGCCTGCCCTATCAGCTTGATGCTGGAAATCCTGAAGTTGCCACCGTGGTGCCAGGGTGAGGAGCAACCTGTAGGCACTATTAGAGGAACGGTGTCACTGAGAAACAGATCTGAGATCAGAAATAACCATGAATCCTCATTAAAAAATGTATAATACAGGCCAGTGTGAAAAGCTCCAGCCAGGATTAGCACCTGCACACCGGTTAGGGCAATGGTGTACATTAGACACTTACTTTCATCTCCATAGGAACTTGCAGATGTGTTGGCTCAAATGTCCCTGAATGGAGTCAAAATAATTTGAAGCTCCTCTGTGTTGAAGAACAGTTCCAGCAAAGCAGAGCTTAAAGCCCAAGCCTTCCTAAACTATTTAGGGCTTATATCTAGCAGTGCCAGAGCCAGGTGACCCACAGTGGGGATTTAGGGTTTTTCTCTGCTTGCACAGGAAGGAAGGTGGTGGAGCCAGCACTTAATATACATGCCAGGTACAGCAATATACCTAACCCACCATGAACAACTCAAATTTAAGAAACAACTGAAGACCTAAAGATACAGTTGATCTTACCGAGAAAGTGTTAAGCAGCATGGTAAACACAAGTTGAAGACTTTGGGTCTGCTTTGTTACTGGTGGAATTTCCCAGTTCAGTAGTGAGCATATATTTGTGGCCCACAATAAAAAAAAAAAAAAAAAAAAAAAAAAAAAAAAAAAAAAACCTTCCATCACACTGGTAAGGACAATATCAGAATTACAGAAAGAGAATGAGGCCAGGACTTATCAATACATGTGGTCACAGTCATGGAAGGGAGATAAAGGGCAATTGTAAACAGCTAAATTCAAAGAAGAAAGGAGATATTGCTCCCTAGTGCAAAACAGTCCAAAACTAGGTCAGGAAGAGCCACCCTTAGCCCAATATCAATCATGTCCCCTAATCTAGACGAACCTCTGAGTGTTTCCTTTCAAGTTATCTGCTTCACTCCCTCAGGACTCAGGGTATGGTTTTATAGCTGCTATTTTTTACATCAGATATAAAATGCAAATGCATGGGAAGGCACAATGAAGTTTGAAACTGGCCCAGAAGGAGGCTAGAAAAATGGAGAACTCTATGTCCCTGCCTGATGAAAGGAAAGGAATCAGTAATGCTAAATGTGTAAGTTCAGGAGATAAACACTCTATTAAATAAGCGTATCCATTCTGAGCCCCTAAGCTAGCAGAGCGCAGAAGCACATGCAAAATCAGAAATGTTTGAGTAGCCCTGTTTATTTCAATGAAATTACTCCCATGCTTAAAGTTATGCACATCTAAGTGCTCTGATGTACTCCAGTCTTAAAGAGCAGTTACTTTTTCATGTCTTGTGATTTGTCTATAATTTTAGCATCCAAGGAAGTTTCAAGGTTAAGCATTAATTTTTTGATTGTTACAAATATGCTGTTTAAAAGTATTGCAAGGGAATAGATGGGTCACCCACTGCATGAAATAACTGCGATGACATTTTTGTTCCTAATCCATTCTGTCTTGAAACTTCAAGATACCCCTCTTGGTTAACATCCTTTCTCTTCATATAGTAAACAAATAATTTCACCATGAATAATTTTGTTTGTATTTCATTTAAATATTTCTACCAGTAACTGATAATTAAACCACCATGGCAGTTCTCACAAGCCCTTAGGAAATGGGATCCACATTCTTGCCATTCAGGCTGTTTAGGTTACTACACTACTGCAGTCTACAATTTCATATGAGCATAATTTTTATCCAAAGCCTTGCAGCCCCTTATATATGTGATCATTTAGTGATCCACAATAAAGCAATGAAACTTTGGCTGGTAAAGTTCTTCTGCATGGTGTGCAGGACTTATCATTGTTTCACAGATGTGCTTGTTGAGCTGTGCTGAAACAATTAAATTTTAAATTAGTTGAGATTTTGGAGCAGAGAATATACAAGATTTGTTGTAATGACTCAGACATATATATTTATAAAGCATTTATATCCTGGGGTGAAGGAACCCGGAAAGCTGGCAAGAGGAATCCATTGGTTTGCTATGGACTGAACAGGGGCCTCGAAGATCAATATGACAAGAAAACTGGAAGTTTATAATGGACTGCTGTAAACTAAAGCAGTTGACAAGAAGTGCTTTCTAGCTGCTGTGCTTGAAAACTCCTTAACACATTGAGCATAAAGAGCCAAACCTCCTTTCCTCTTCGGAGGTTGCTCTCCAGGATTTACCCTGACACTTGCTGAACAGACTGCATGAAAGAGATGTCTTGTCTTGTTCCGCTGGTTATCATTCTTGCTTCCCTCCCCCTCTCCCCCCTCCCCCCTCAGAATGATTTCAGCAAAGACCATAAGCTTATGACAGAGTGAATTTCTGATCTTATCCAATCATCTGGGCTGTTTGCAAAACTTCAGTAGGTGGCAGCGTTTTGTTGATAAATGTTTTGTTATCCAAGTGATCTCATTTAGTGCAACTGTTGCAATATTAATAAACTGAACTTATGATTGCATTTGCCAGGCCTGAAAATATTGCTATCCTATCTGGCATTTGCTCTTATCTGAACTGACAACAACATCCATTGTATTTATAAAAAGGGAAAGTCCCTGTGTTTATATGTGTTAGGGGGCAGAGGGGAAAGGGAAAATGAGGGGAGAAGCAAAGACAGATTAAGATTAAAACAATGATGTTGCTGGATGCGTAATTTGTTATTGTAAAAGATGAGCTCTCTGGCAGTTCTGTTAAACTGTCACTGTTGGGGAGCGGATGCCTCGAAAGAATGGTTAATGAGTTATTCCCTCACCTCTGGCTCACCAGTCCAAATCAAGCCAACAATGACATCATCTGAAAGTTGTTACCACTTGATAATTGTTTGGTAATCTGAATTCAATTGTTACTGGATAAATGAACATAACAGGAAAAATAAATAATCCCATCACATCTGATATTTGAGAAGCCCATATTTTAAAAGACATAAAGACTCAGTAAAAGAAAGATTTCAGTAGGGATGAAGAGGGTGCTTCTTAACCATCATGTCAGGGAAAAAAAAATGAATTTATATTATTAAAACCGACCCTATATATATGTATATACATACATGCGATTAGTGGAACTTAG
The DNA here is from genome assembly GCA_002909625.1 of Bambusicola thoracicus. Taxonomy (NCBI): domain Eukaryota; kingdom Metazoa; phylum Chordata; class Aves; order Galliformes; family Phasianidae; genus Bambusicola; species Bambusicola thoracicus. Next base: position 32,852 of record PPHD01003043.1, read on the forward strand.
TATAAATAGATAACTATTTTCTATTTCAATTTCCATTCAACACAACTTCAGTATTACCTCTTACAGAAAATATTTTCATTTTCAGTACAAACTCCAAAGCACTATTCTAAATGTAAAGAACAACTTGTGAAGAGGACTAGCTTCACAACCACTTACCTAGCATGCAGTTACTTGAGATTTAAAAAGAAAAATGAAAATCTGTGCCTTGGTT
>PPHD01003044.1:2061-23069 GCA_002909625.1 Bambusicola thoracicus
TTTTTTTTTTTTTTTTTTTTTTTTTTTTTTTTTTTACAGTAAGAATAGTAGAACACTGGGTCAGGTTGCCCAGAGGTGTGGTGGAAGCCCTGTCTCTGGAGACATTCAAGGACAGGCTGGACCAGGCTCTGATCCAACTGTAGATGTCCCTTTTCACCACAGGGAAGTTGGACCTAGATGACCTTTAAGGGTCCCTTCCAACTGAAATGTTTCTATGATTCTATGAAACATATAAAAATCCTTAAGATGTAAACAATAATCACTTGCACTACCAATGTTATGAACAGCTTTGAAGCCTAAGTCAGTTTGTTTTATTATGATTTTATTGTGAACCAGTTGTCTATAAATCATCCATTCTTTATAGCTTTTCGTGTCCCACTCCTCCAAAAAACAAACAAACAAACAAACAAACAACAAACCAACTATTAGGGTAAATATGATTTCATTATTATTTGAAATAAAATTGTGTGATTGTTATTTAATAAGGCAGTTAACTGAGACAAGTGGGAATTTTACTTGATGTATTTACTTTTCTCAGCTTTGAAATACAGAACTCTGGCTGCTTTTAGAAAGCAGCCATCTTTTCTCTAATTTGATATTGAAATGACTCAATGATCTAACCAGTTGAGTAGTAACTCCCTCTGCTGTCTCTGAGACCATACTTTTTAAACAGGACAAAATAAAAATTGGGATTTAATTTACATTAAACAAAGTCCAAAAAAAGTTTTCAGTTTTTTCTTCTTACCATATTATATGCCTCTGAAAAGATATAATCAGTGAGTATTTTAATGCATTTCTCGTTATTATAATGAAGTTACTGCTTCAGAAGCAGTTTGCATATGCAGTAAAATAGAGGGATTGATAATTAAGTTGAATTTGTGCAAGAAGTAGGAAGCAGCCATAGACCATTGCCTATTACATTAAATACCATAGGATAAAAGACAAATCTCAACATCAATGCCTAATCATGAATGATGTTGAGCTCTTGTCATTGAAAAGAAACAGCTATGTTTTGAAACATACAGTACTAAACAGTGTTAGCAGAAGCATTATTCTATAAGATTTGATACTTTTTCGTTAGATAGATACGATGCATACACATTTCAGACATTAAAAAACCCGACAAAAGTTTAACATTTGTGTCCTGATTTAATACTAAATAAGAGGATATACTGATCTGCTAGGATCTATTTGTATGCTTAATTATTTTTTTTTCATTTACTAATTGTAAAGTTATTTATTTTCCTAGCCTTGTATATGATTTCATCTTACTACTGACTTTTTTTATTTTTTTGGGAGGGCGGAACGCACCTCCTACTGTAGATATAACTTAAAATACATTTTGTTTTATAGTAAACATTCCTGTGGAACTGTTATCTTTATGAAAGATGGAGTTTTTTTTTTTTTTTTTTTTTTTTTTTTTTACATTTGTCTTTCTTTGGCAGAATATCATTGACAGAATTGTAATTGTGAACTCAGAAGCAAAAATTCATTCCTTATTCAATTATGAACAATCGCATATCTTTGGTCTACGGTAAGATGCGTATTTTTTTATTCACTGGTTACATTAATGAAATAGTACATAACATGCTTGAATGTGCTGATTCTGAGAAGATAATATTGTTTTTCTTTATTATTCATGACAGTGAAATTTCACCCCTGTATCCTCTCTTTTTTTCTAATATTAAAAAGATCAAATGAAAAATGTTCTACAAAATGAAAATATCAATGACTTTAATCTTACTACCTGTAAATGGTTATATTGTAATACAACAAGCAATAGTAGAAATTGAATGTTGTTATTTTTTATAGCTGTTTGAAAAGAATATATTACATCCACTGTGCATTAAAAAAAACATAATGAAGTATTAAAATAAGCAAAGTATTTTAAATTATATCACTGTACAGTAAATAACTATACAGATGTTATACAAACAAGTTAGGCAGGTAAGATTATTACATTGGAAAAGATAATCAGATATAAATGAAAAGTGCTCACTGATGTTGTAGGCTCACAAAAACTTTACAAGGAGCTATCTCCAGGAAGAGATCTATCCACAGTGGCAGTCAGCCCTTAAATGGGGTCTAGGAGGGGTGGAGTCTGGCTCCACCCCTTCTGGTCATACAGGTGAATTGCCTTCATCTGTGCTCCTGTTGCTGACTCGGTGCTTGCCTCAGGTGGTCAGTCAGAGGTTTAGGCCATGATTCAACAGTTCCCATACAACCACCAATTTCAGCAAAACTGATTTTGAGAAAATTGCTATTGGATGATAAATATTTCAAGAACCTGAAGGAACGCTTAATCTTAGAAAGCGTGAATATGACACTGAGAACACGTTTAAAATGCTATGTAATACTTTAGTATACAAATTACAGATTCAGCATTTATTGAGTTATCTTTTTTTCCAAAGATGAATATATGAATTGTTTAATTCTTTTTTTTCTTGTAAAGTAGTATTAATTGAAATTAAGCAACGTGCAGTTGAAATACGAACTGTCTTTGTATTATGGAAAACATTGATAACTCTGCTTGTGCAGAATATAACCTGGATAGGTTATACTTGTCTGAGTACTGCAGTATTAGCTTTCTGCAGCTATATCTGTTCTTTAATATCATGGTAACACTATTTATTTCATGCTATATATGAAGAAACATAAGATACAGTGTAACTTCCTGGTAAGGATGAGTATGGAGGGGATGAACAGTGGTAGAATTTGTGTGTTTGTCCTGTAAGTCGGCAGTTATAAATGCTGTTTTGGGGAAATCAGTAATTAGATAGGAACAATCAATTCTAAGATATTACTTCAAAAATAATACGCTATTAAGCATTTAGTATTATCGTGGCTCCATAAGAATCTTGACAAAGCTCGTATTGATTTAAGTAAAGAAGAAGAAAAGTGAAATGTTTTAATGTTTAAAACAGTAGATTGTGCTTTACCTTTTTGAAGTCAAAAAACACACTTTTTGTACGATAATATCAGGAAAGCTTTTGGTTATATGCAAAAATTAATAATTAAATCTGAACATGTAAGCAGTTCACTCCTATGCTGTAAGAAACAGGTACAAATACATAGATCATGAGTGAAGTTGCTTTTAATGCTTACAGTGTTTTTAACATGGCTTCTATTACATGAAGTAACAGAACTATCTGTAACTATACATACAAGAAACATAACAAATTCATCTATTATCACTTAAAATAAACAGGTAAGTTGAGCTTTAGAGGTCATTATGGTAATGACACTTTCTGTTGAACACAGGCAAAGGAAAAAAAAAAAAGTAAAAATCCAGAGAATGTCAGATATTCCTCTTTTCAGTTCATACTGAAAACCAAGCCACCAGATTCCAGTAGTGGACGTTTTGTTTTTATTGTTCAAAAGCCCTTTTCCCTTCTTAGCCCTTTAATGTTTTTCCTGTAAAAGAAAGGAAGATACAAGTCTAGGGATTCTAATATAGGCCTTATGTATAAAAAACATAATGTGTATTTCGGCCTTATGTATAAAAAAACATAATGTGTATTTCTAATGATCTAATGGCTTTCTGTGAGCATGTGGGACTCACTATATAATTTTTTCCCCACATAATAGAGAATTAGCACATACAGTCCTTGCATTATGAAAATTCAGCTGCCTGCGTATGATTCTGCTGATTTTCCATTAAATTTAATACTAATTGTACAACCAAAACCACATTCTTTTATCTGTTGCAGTATTTATGTATCCATCTAGGTTTTTCTTTATATATTCAGGTATCATTATACTGTAGCTGGTCCAGAGCTGAGTGCTCAACTTCAGTCTGTTGAACTCAGAGGTTATACTCTGACCTCCTGTAAACTTCCCTATTGTTCAAAAGTGCTTTCATAATTTACAACTCCATTTTTTTTCACATGTATACTGTACTTCAGAGATTGAATATTGTTTTGTTTCTTGATTGTGTAACTATATAGAATTTAAAATATGTAGTTGTTTTCTTAGTTAATTTAATCCAAAAGCCATAGGTGTTTCTGTTTATCTTTTTAATGCTAAAATTGCATTTTTTGTGACTTTGTTGTTGTGGTTGATTTGAGTAAGTATGAATTCTAAACTATCATCTTGAAGGGGAGTTCTGTAGGGTCAACTTTTCTTTCCTGCTCTGAGAAGTAGTGTCCATACAACAGAAATCAAAGGAAAAAATACAGGGAAGCTAGATATGGATTTGTATAGTCAATATATCTTACCGTATAAAGAATATTTCTGTTTGCCTAGACAAGGCACATTGTGATCAAAGAAAAGTACTCAGTTCTGCAGCTAGTTATCCTAGTGTGAGGTTATTTACTTTTTTTTTTTTTTTTCCTAATTCTCAGCTTGGAAGTATTTTGCCCTAAGAACCTTTTTCAAAAGTTTTACAAACACACATGGGTTATTGTTTCTGGGCTTTTAGCAGGTCATTTCTGACTGGATCCAGAAAGATCCATGGCTTCTTAGAACTTAATTTTAGAAGGTTAACTCTTGAAGTTTCAGGTGTTCTCAAGTGTAGTTTTCTGAGGACTCTTCCAGATGTCTGTCTCCTAGTCAAGGGTTAAACAGTTATTTGCTTGATTCACAAAGATGCTAGCTACTCTCAGGGAAAGATCAGATTGGGATTTAGGAAGAGGTTCTTCGTCAAGAGGGTGATCACCCAGTGGTCATGACCTCAAGCTGCTGGATTTCAAAAAGCATTTGGCTGATGCTGTCAGATGTAGGGTTTGAATGTTGGGTAGTCCGTATGGAGCCAGGAGCTAGACTTGATGATCCTAGCGGGTCACTTCCAACTTAAGATATTCTGTGATGCAGTGGGTAAGTGACATGAATTTGGTGATGGAGCAGTGGCACAGGTTACCCAGGAAGGCTGTAGAGTCTCCCTCCTTGGAGATCTTCAGAAGGTTACTGGTCATGGTCCTGGGTGATCTGCTTTCTAGGTATTCCTGCTTGAGTAGAAATGTTAGTCCAGATGACCTCCAGTGTTCCCTTCTACCCTTGTCCATTTTGTGATTCTCTGAAGAAGACCTTTTTCTGATGTGACATTTTTTATTGCAGCTGTTGTATGTTTCTAGAACAAGATTACTCCTCTGAAGGCCCTTTTAATTTTCTTTTTTCTAAATAGTTTTCAAAAACAAACAACAACAACAACAAAAACTTCAGGTAAGAAGCTGGAGATAGGGACTGTCTATGTACTTCCATCCTTCTGTTCTTGATGGGTATATAGAATCATTTTCGAACTGTTAGTTCAACTTCAAAGCAGACTTGGACTTATTTAGAAACTAGAGATTTATCAAGCAGACCAGTGCGGGTTGATAAAAGAACACTGAAGACTTTTAGACTGTCTCAGCTGCTCTTTTGCACAGACTGAAAATCTGGATGCACAGGAATCCAAGTGTACAATAGTCTGAACTTAAATTGACATAAAAACACTAGTCACAGAGAATGGGAATTTGCAGCAATAATCTAAGTAATACATTTTAATGTATGAAGGATGCTCTGAGAGTAATGCAGTCTATTTTGTTGCGTAGACCCATGATATCCGAGGCACATTAGGACACAGTTTTCTATGGATTTTGGAAAGATACTGTGTTGTTAGTTGGATTAAAGCGTGGTAAAAATAACAAATTTTTACCTTGGATAACCAACCATCCAATCTCTAAAATGTGTGTGCACTCCAAAATAAGTTTGAAGATGTCTAGTCACTGTTGACTTGTATAGAAAGGAGAAGATGGAGAAAAAGTGTTACTGAGAGTAGACTTAGACTGTGGGCAGGGGGGATCTGAATAAGCCTACAGACAACTTTGCAAAAATTTTCAGGGGAGTATGTTTGTAACATGTACTGACATACTGTTCCTTAAAAGTGGTTTCTTGTTGTTTTTTTTCTTTTTTTTTTTTTTTCCCCCCCCTCTATCTCCTGTTTTTGGCTCTAATTCATTAGAACTCCTTGATATTAGGAAGTCAGATCTTTTGTACATACATTCAGAAACAGAATAATATTTGTTGATAGTTCTACACTTGTTCACTGAAATATCTCATAATAGTAGCTATTAAGCAGCAATGACAGTACACTGTTCAACAGTTTGGATTTCTGAAGGAAAGTACACTGAAGACTCAGATTCAAATGCTTTTCTTTATGCAAATTGCAGCTGTTTAATTTAAAAGACAGAATGTGCTCGCTTAGCATTAGAGGCTTCTGAAAGAAGTGTATTTTATAAAATCATAATTTAAACAGCAATAAAAAGATTTGTTTTAGGCCCATGTAAGTCTGAAAAAGGAGTATTTATACAGTGCTCTGTATAATTCTTCTAGAAATGTTTACGTAGGATTAGAGACAATTGTAAATATTAGTCTTAAGTCACATGTTCATCAGTATAAGCTTCAGGGTTGTGGATCTACAGAACCTACTGCAGGTAGAAAAGGGTATTGGATTATTAGTTTAAACTTTGTGTAATAAATATTTCAACTTTTTCTTGTTTCATAATATAGCAAATATGTTTTTTCTTATAATACTAATTTTTTACTTTCAGAACTGCTTCAGGATATTATAAAAGAAATGTTATATCTAGTTAGGTCTCTCCAAAAGTAATGCCTCCTTTATTTCCATGGAAACTACAGCAGATAGGAAGAGCAAAGTAACAGTATTTGATAAAGAAAATTCTCAGCTACAAACCGCTATTTTCGGTATAGTCACTATGATTAGCCATGCAGTTCTGTCAGCTATGAACAAAAGCCTGAATACCGTGCTCAGAAAAATCTGCACCAGTGGAGGTGAACCACTGTCTGTCACCACTGCTGAAATGCACCACCCACCACCTCACTATGCTAGCATCCACTCTTTGGTCTCCATAAACGTTCAGCAAGCATTGAGGGGTGTCAGTTCGTACAATGGAGGAATTCAGTGACACACCTTTGCTTCAAACACACTGCCACATCAGATGCCATTTTGTCAGGCAGCCCCTCTGCTGCTATCTGTCACACTGCAGCAAAATATAATGCTGTACTGGTGTGAAGGTTCAGCCTCTGCTGCCATACCACCGGAATCCGCCTCTGATGTTTTTGGCCAACATCATACAATAGGATGCATTACGCTCAGTGCAGCCCTTGCATTTCTGTTGTCCTACAAAACTAGGGAGGAAAAGATTTATGAAAGAGAATTTTAATGGCTTATACTGTATTGACATAAAAATCAACCAGTCTCTTGAATTTTGCCTCAAAATTAGTAAAAAAATTGAGAGAGAAACAAATATGATTGTTAGGTATGAGATAACATAGTGCTTTTAGGAAACAGAGGTAGTAAACACCACTGCATTCTTTTCACTCTCTAAAATGTAATTGCATTTTAATAATGAGGTAGCTGTGTTATATGAGATAATTTGTTTACTTTAATTGTACTTACATTATGTGTACTGTTCATTAAAAGCATGTGATCTTAATTGAAGGAGTATTAATTATCATGCTTAATAATGATAGAAGATATAGATCATAATCATTCTTTTTCCTCAGGTTGCCGTGCTATTTAGATTGGCCACTTTTTCTATTTGTTAAAAAGCATTATGATTAGCTGAAGGTTTTTTAAATGTTCTAGAGTTGTTCTTGAAGATCTCATTCATAAAAAGACTTGCTTCAATTTATTTTAAAGCCATCTCTGTATATAACTTTTATTTAAGCAAACTGTATTTCCCATTTAGAAAGCATTGCATTCTTTTGCTAGTTTCATGTTTGCTTTCCACCTTCTTTGTCGTATCTCTCGTCTTCTACATTTCTTTCCTTTAAATGAACTTCCTGAGCCCACGAGCAGTGTTATTTAATTTCTCTAAAATCTTTTGATCACTAACATTTGAATGACATGGCTAGGATATTGACTCTTGCAAAAGATTTTGGGATATTGGCAGAATGTGCTGAAGAAAATCTCCATGTGCCACATTCTGTAGCATTCAGCATCGTTATGCTTTTGGGAATTAAAGTAAGCCTTGTCCATTGAGTTCCTCCTCTCAAGGTGAGGGAAGAATATGGTAATAGCAAGGAGGAATTGTGTCTTGGAAGTATTTTTCTTTCTTTCTCTAATTCTACCAGAGTCGAATTCTGTAAGTGTGAAGGCCTAAATAATCCTCCGGTTATTTTCTACCAGCCCTTTTTCTGTTACACGAGAACTGGTTCAATTAACAATTAATCAGTGAGCCATTTTCTACTATTTTAAGCATGTTTTCTGTTTATCCAAAGGTAAACAATTCTTTGGAAAGCAGTGTCTTAGTGCTAAGTGTGCATACTGGATGTAAGGGAAAAGACTTATGCAGTAGTGATAACTGGAAAGTGCGCATGTCCTGCAAATCACTGACTCCTGTTTAATAATCCAAATTTCAAACAGGAAGAAGTCCACATTACTAATGAAGTAGATCTGCAACAGGATTGTCTGTTTTCCCATTATATGATTACACAACTAATTGTTAGTTTTTTAGCTTACATGTTAATATATTTGTTAGGTTTGTGTCATGGTTCAGCCTGGTTCAGCATACCTAAGTGACAAGGAGGCAAAGTGACCCATGGACCCATGCCCCTGGAAAGTGAGGGGAAGGGAAGAGTTCGGTAGATGGGGCTAGAGTAATGATAACGGTGACAACAAGCTAAGGAACTTGGTTTACTAAATATAGTAGTGAAATGTGAGATAACACAATATAATACAATATGATTAAAATTGAAACTAATCAATCAAATGAAATGAGAAACTGAGAGTTTCTGAAACTGAAATCGTTGTGGTAATGCTGTAGGTGGAACGGCCACAGTGCAAGGAGGAAAGCCTTGTGACTTCCAGTCAGTTTTGTCTTTTCCAAATGGAAAATAGAAACAGAAAAACTAAGTCTTCTGGGAGTTGTAGTTGATTCTTCTCTTTTGAGACCAAGAAACTGGAAATATAAACAATGGAACTGCAGCATTAACTCTTTTAACTCCCAGTACACTGCATGATATTATGATGTGGCTTTGCTTTCAGTGGGACTGTTATAAACTTTGGTTGTTTAGAAAGATGATGTGTGGAGGCATGTTCTCTTATTATTATCAGCTTCAGTTCATTCTGTAAAGGCAGCTTGAAAAACTTTACATGGTTGGAGCTTCAACGTGCCTGTTAATGTTCCGAAGCTAACTAGGTGCCTTTTAGTTTCTCATTTTTACAGCCTTTATCTACTGATCTGGCAGTCACAATAGTAACTGTAACTTGCTTTTTGGATTAGTATTCTCACTGGAACTCAGGCAGTTACTCAAAGCATAATAAAGAATAAATCAAATTTATTATGTAGGCTTTGATGTGAAGTGTTTTGAGGTTATCCCCCATGATGACAACACTGCAATTATTTCAAGAAAATTTTGATTTGGGCTTCTCTGGTGGTATCCATATTCATTTATCAAGAAGGAAATTCTCCTATGAGGTCCCAGTCTTCATTTTTTCCCCTCATGTTAAACAGGAAGGGGAGCAGCTGTTTACAAGGGTGGATAGAGATAGGACAAGGGGGAATGGTTTTAAACTGGGACAGGGCGGGGTTTAGGTTGGATATTAGGGAGAAGTTTTTCACACAAAGGGTGGTGATGCACTGGAACAGGTTGCCCAAGGAGGTTGTGGATGTCCCAACCCTAGAGGCATTCAAGGCCAGGCTGGATGGGGCTCTGGGCAGCCTAGTCTAGTGGTTGGCAACCCTGCACATAACAGGGGGGTTGAAACTAGATGATCATTGTGATCCTTTTCAATCGAGGCCATTCTATGTTTTTGGTATTGATTCCTGAGAGAGAAGCAAAGACTGTAACTTGTCCCGTAACTGAGCTCTCTACAAAGCATTCTTTGTATTTACACTAAGCTGAATCATCCATGCCTGTATTTATAGCGGGCAATAATTGCAGGCCAAGAAAAAACCCTTTTCTGGAGACCAGTTTAGACCTCCATTTTGGGGTCACATCACTAAAGTGCTTTATAGACAACATAGACATACACATTTCAGGTTTGGTCAACAGTTGTGTACTGCCTGAACAAACAAATTATTGAGATAATGGTATGGTTTACTTTGGATGTGCCAGATTCTTTTTTCCCTGTGGTGGTTGTACTACTTCTGCTTATTGCATAACATTTTGTTTTATTTTCTGTTGCTATAACTATACACTGGGTCTGGCTGAGATGAACGTAATTTTTTTGTTTGTTTTTATTTGTGGCTAAAACAACATTGATAACAAACCAGTGTTTTGGCTGACACTCTGCAAGCACTGCTCAGGGACAGGACTCTCTCTTTTTCCTACTTCCCAGCAAGTAGGCTGAGGCACGCAAAAGGTTAGTATAGCTGATGCATATTGGCCACAAGGATATACGATATAATAATGTACTTGGCAATGAAAACTTAGGTGTGGTGGGATTTGGTCTTGCTGTTCAACAGCTCTGAGCTGTTGCTCAGAGGATGGCAGAGCACTGATCTGCTTGTGGGAAGCGTTGTGTGACTACCTTTCAACTATTTGTGTTTTTTTCCTATCTTTTCTTTACTTACTAAGCTGCCTATCTTGACCCATGTGTTTTCTCACTTCTACTTTTCTGCTTCTTTCCCCATCCCACTGGGAAGTGAGTGAAAACTGTGCCGCTGCTCAGTTCAGCCCACAACGGACAGTATGACTACAGTATTGTACTGTACAGTATTGTACAGCTGAGCACTTGCAGGCACCCCTGAAGTGAAGAGAGTATCAGTCTGGAGTTGCAAAGAATGTCTTAAGATAGTGAGGAAGAATAGTCTATGGGGGTCTAGTGAGAGCTGGAGAAAACCAGAATTGTGTTTGACAATTAAAAAAAAAAAGGTGATGTGTGAAAGAGGTATCATTTGAAGGTGGGAGAAAAACAGAAGGCTGAGGAAATGTGAGTACAAGGAACATCTAATATTTTGTGTTTTTAAAAGAAAGTAGTATGAAAAAAATTGAGAAGCACAGGAATAATCTGTCTTCATAAACTTTTTAGTAAATCTAAATCTAAAGATGCTGGAAGGCCACTATCAGGTCACCACAAAGCCTTCTCTTCTCCAGGCTGAAGAGCTCCAGCTCTTCCAGCTTGTCCTGACAGGAGAAATGTTTTGTTTCTTGGATCATTTTTGTGGACCTCCTCTGGATCCACTCCAACAGGTCTGTGTCTCTTCTTTGCTGAGGACTCAGCATCTGAATACGGTACTATAGCTGAGGCCTCACCAGCACACAACAGGGGGACAGGATCCCCTCCTTCAGCCTGCTGGCCATGCTTCTTTTGATGCAGCCCAGGATACTGTTGGCTTTCTGGGCTGTGAGGGCATGTTGCTGGCTCATATTCAGCTTCCCAACTACCAGTAACCCCAGGTCCAGGTAGGGCTGTGCTCAATCCTTTCATCCCCTATCTTGTATTGGTAGCACGTGTTGACTCGACTGAGGTGCAATACCTTGTATACTTGGATTTACTGAACCTGATGAGGTTCTGAGTCCTGTGCTCAAACCTGTCTAGGTCCCTCTGGATGGCATCCAGTCCCTTGGGTCTGTCAGCCTTACCACACGGCTTGGTGTCATCCGCAAACTTGCTGAGGGTGCACTTGACCCTACTGTCAATGTCATTGATTAAGCTATTAAAGAGCATCATTCCTAGCGCTAACTCCTGAGGGCACCACTCTTCACCGATCTCCATTCAGGAAATTTATATTATCTTGGCTATTTATTCCTTGGTCACAACTGTGAATTTATGGGTGTTAAATCATCCACAGAATGGCCTTTGAATTTTTGCTATTGTCAGTAGAAGCATTTTGCAAATTTCATGGAATAAACAAGCACTGACTAGTAGACTACAGATTTCAAACACAACATAGTTCATATCAAGTCTTACATAAATGCCAACAATAATACTGATGATAATTTATTATGTGTTTTAATATTGCGATAAAGGTATATAAGAATAGCAGCAAGAATGATTATTTATATCATTTTGCATGAACCAGAAGCCTTCAATGAAATTATTGTTTCTGTGTTAATAGTGAACAGAATAATATATAGAAAAAGACAAGGAATTGAATTGACCTACCTCAGATTCATATGAAGTGTGTTGGATTAGTTTCACTGTTAATTTGCTCTGAAGTTACATAAATAAATAAATAGCATGTAATATGCTACTGTGATTATTAACCATTCTTTTGAGATTTTCAGAAATAAAAATGAAAAACAGCAAATTTGCCAGTTTAGTTGGATGTTAAATATTTTATTGTTTTTGAACTGTTGTTAAATGTGATCATACTGAAGTGTTTATGAGCATATTTTCTAAAGGAAAGATACATTTTTATCTTGTCTCTCTCCAATCCTCATGCTGCACAGAGTAACTGGATTTTAAATTACCTTACCAGCCTATTATTGAATAATTTCTTCATGTCACATAGAATGTTTTATTCAGTCTGTGTCATTTCTGTGATATAAATTCAAAATCAGACTGAGCTGACCAATGAAAAATCTGCTAGGAACTATTCCCTGTTAGCTCAAGGTTGTGACACTTGAGTGATTTAAAAGGATATATAAGAGCATTTCTGACCCAATTCTGAGTGTTTTTAGTTACTGAAACTTCCCTCTCCTTCCCCCTGTTGAGATCTCATAAACGTGTTCACCTTTGTCTTATCCTGCATTACTGGTATTCTGACTGATGCACTATCATTTTGATGTGTCCTTCTGCAGGTTGTTAAATGTGCTATGCTGTGAGCTTAATACCCTTTTGCTCTTGGAGACTCAGTATAAAGTGTCACAAGTTTTACTGACTGCTCAGGAAGAAAATGTCACAGAAGCTTCAGAAGGACCAGGGTAAGAATTTACCAATGTAAATGCTACTTGTAACTGTCGGACTTTTCTCCTTAGAATATATGAGTAATGTAGTGGCTTTAAATATACAGATGCTCTCAATGAAGTTGTCATCTAATCTGTTTTTATTTACGTGCATGCTTGTCACCAGTCTCAAATTAACAAAAGATGCAGCAGGCTTGTTTCCTGCTTCCAACTCAAAAGTGTAAATGTGAAAGTATTTTTACTTGCATTAATCTTATTTTTTGTGTGTGTGTGTGTGAATGTAAATGCACGTTTTTAAATAATTTTGTAATTCTTTTTATGTATATAATGGTATTCATATTCATGTATTAAAGGCACCAGTACTTCGATTTTTTTCTATTTATAACTTAGTCATCTCTCCAACTGCAGTGGCTTTCTGTTGTTGACATGTAAATAAAAATGCGCAATGCATCTTTAAGAAATGAAAGCTTATTTGGAGGACTGAAGCTGACAGTCATTTAGTCTCTGACACTTTGTCCTTTCTGTTAACATGTTGAACATTAAGAACTCAACTCTTACTGTTTGCCATACGGGGCCAGTACAGAGCTTGGATCAAATGGTGTGGGCTAAATCTCAGCAGATGAATGCCATTATTACTCTTTGAAGAAGAGACCTATTATTTCCTTGAACAATAGCTCATACCGTGTTCTAAGAAACTTGGTGTAAAACTGATTTTTATTCCATTAAAAAATTTCAGTATCCTGGGCTGCACAGTGACTTCAGACAGGGAGTTGCATGTGCCTAAATTATGAGTAACTGCTTATTTGTTAAGGCAGAAATTTGCTGATAGGTCAAATAAGAAACAAATTTTGACACACTGTTAACTAATTAAGTCAATTAGTCAACTCTGTTAACTAATTTCTGTGTGTTTTTTTGTTTTCCAGAGATTTTATAGTTGATAGTCTCTCAGTTGAGAGAAACCATGTTCTTGTCAGAATAAATCTTATTGGAGGACCACAGGAAAGAATTTTGCCTTTGAGAGAGCTAGAAAAGGTTAGAATCTAAAGTTTAACGATTTTTATTTCTGTAACTCTCGTTGATTGAACATTTTGCTGATATCAGAATGTGGAAATTACTTATCATTAAGAAATAGCAGTCCACCTTTAGCTTTATAAATGTTTACCACTGTCATAGAAGAAAACACATTGCTTTTACTGTCTAGGTGACTGCATGTGTTTGGGACTTGCCGCATTCAGATGAAATTTTTGTATTGCTTCATTTTAGTGCTTCTTTTCTCACTATAAAAATGGATGCAATTTGTCTATTTCTCACTTTTATATTCCTGTATTTTCTTCATTGCCTCTTCTTTTTTTGCAGTTCTTTCATGTGATGTTTTTTCTCTTCTTGGTTTTTCATCTGTACTATTGAATATCTTGAGCTTTCATCGATGCTCTTAACAGTACAGTGTTTGTTAAGCAATTCCTTTAAATGTTCTGCTTCTTACTGGCTGTCACTCTTATAAAGACGAAAGGCAAATTACTGTCAGCACAGGAAAGCCAGCTAAATCAGTGTATAAAATTGGAAATACAGTAATTTTTTGAGAACTGCAATTTCCCTTTTCGTTGACAAAAAAATCATAGCATCAAAACTGTCAGTGGTATGCACCAGAACAAGTTCTAGCTCGAACACTTTGTGGATTTTGTGTCCTTTAACTTTTGTTTTAGTTATGAACTATTTCATCTTGCACTATAGTATCAAGCGTAATTTTGTTGGATAATCAGTAGTTCTAGGAACCTGACATGTGTAGTAATTGAGAAAATTAATTCATCTCCTATCTTCCCTTACTTTTTTGTTCTCTTTCTAGGGCAGTGATCCATATCCTTGGCCAATGTTTTCATCATTCCCTTTGCCAAAGTGCTATCTTGCAGAAGTTCCTAGGAAAGCTGATTTCAGACAAGGTACATGCAAAGCATGCAAATACTATAGATGTTGAACTGGCATCTCTGTCAATTTATTTTTGAGGTTTTTTTTTTTTTCCTTAGATCATAATCTCATGAATACATAAGGATTTTTTTATTGTTGGCTGCATTTGTAGCTAAATAACTCAGTTTGGTTTTGCTTGTCTAGCTTTGTGCAACTGTCAATCTGCAAAGCTCTGTTTAGAAATCTAATTCCTATGCAAACCTAAAGATTAACCTTTTGGCTCAACTCAGGTGGGTGACTCATGAGATATATTTATATCATTTCTCTAGTAACTGAAGCAAGACATTATGGTTAAGCTACAATTTTTTTGTACACCGTTTTCTTGATTGAGATCCCTGTGTTTACAAAACTTGGTGGTGTGTGAAATAGACAGTGTTTAGGATAGTCGATTTCCACATTGAACATCAATTTAGAATGTGGGCATACTGAAGAATCCTTTGAAGAACTATCTAGGCAAAGCAATTTAATTCAGAGAATCCATTTTAAAATTTTAATTTGCATAGACAATGCAAAAGAACATGCTGAATGAGTTACAATAAATAAATCTTTCTTTATATTTGTTCATGTTCATTGTGTGCTTCAAATGTAATTACTAGAACTTATTTTTAAATTTCTTCAGCAGATGTTGATTTTCAGAAGAGAGAGAAATTCTACATAAACAGTAGTCTAAAACATGTATTTATAATTATCTAGAAAAATAAAAAAGGAAACTTCTTTATCTTTACTTCAGTAATAAAGACAGAAGATAATTGTCTGTTTAAGCTAGTGAGTTGTGGGTACTCCAGTCTATGGAAAACAGGTACACTGGGGGGATTCTAGAACAGAGCTAGAAATTGTGCCTTTGAGGTGTAATATGTGAGTATATACTGAAATCATAGAATCACAGAATATTCTGAATTGGAAGGGACCCACAAGGATCACAGAGTCCAACTCCTGGCTTCACATAAGTATCACCCAGAATTAAATATCTGAGGGCGTTGTCCAAATGTTCCTTAACTCCAGCAGCTTGGGGCCATGACCCTGGGGAGCCCATTGCAGTGCCTGATAATCCTCAGGTATAAAAAAACTTCTAACACCCAGCCTGACTTTTCTCTGATGCAACTCTATGCTATTCCCTCAGATCCTAAAAATAAATAATTGCAAGTGGTCAGTGCTGAAAAGACAAAGGTGATGTAAGTCCTTCTTGCTGTAGCAGCTGCATTTTCATGATTGCAGACCTGGTGTAGCTTATAGAAGTAGCTAGTATAATGTAAGTCATAGGTAAAACTTACAGCACAGTATTGATGGTGGTCATCAAAAAGAATTTATTCACTCTGCATTTGTGATTTAAAAAAAAAGAAGATACTTTGTTTTTTCTATTCTTTTTAAGGACAGTGATAAATATCCAGCAGTGGGACCTTTTTTTGGTTGCACTCTTTAGGTAGGTGTTAAGGTTTAAGCTGGCATGTAGCTCTGCACGGTACAGTCATTTGCTCATTCCCCCCTTCCCCATGGGATGGGGGAGAGAATTGGAAGAAAAAGAGTAGGACTCGGGGGTTGACATATCTATTTACTAGGATCCCTTTGGCCAGTTTAAATCAGCTCTCCTAATTTTCTTCCCTCCCAGATCCTTGGGCCCTTCACTGAGAATGACCTTGGCTCTGTACAGCATTGCTGAGCAGCAACTGTAAACGTTGGTGTGTTACCAACATGGTTTTTCTCCTAGAAGCAAAACATAGCATCATACCAGATAACTCCAAAGTAAACAAAATTCCATCCTAGCTGAAACTGAGAGAACGAAGGCTGTAAAGACTGATTAGCTGTAAGAGAAAGAGCAGTGCCAACTCTGCAGTACCAAGGCTCAAAGCCTGCTTCTTAGAGGACTTTTTAAATGTTCTCAGTGACACACTGTGCCACAAACACTGGTACCTTAGTATTTTGCTTCACAGGGTTAAAAAGTAATCATAATTTATGCTGGTAAAATTAATAACTGCATTCCTCTGTTTCATAATTGTACTTTGAATGGGTAGATTCACCCTTTTGGGGTGTTTCTGGAAGGTGTGCACTGTGCGTTTGAGGAAAATCTGTGATACTTCTTTCTTTACAAATGCCTGCTCTGGTTTTGCAGGCATTTGGCATTTATGTGAATGATACATGTAGCTGTAGGAAAAACAAACTTTATGAGTCACAATTTAATATGCATTAGTCATTTCAGCCAATGATGTTTGAAGTTGAAAAACTATTGGATAGCTGTATGTTAATGGCTCACCTCTGTCAAATATAATTTATAGCAAAGCTTCAAATGATTTATACACATCATTATTTAAGTGTGGAAATTAATTATGCTGCTTCCGCCTGTTTACACTGCAGCACCATATTGTTGCTTTTCTTTTGTCTTAATTGTTCAATTATTATTTCAGTAACATAATTTGAGGAAGAGTAGTGTAGTTATTTGTTATTCCGAATACAACTATTAAAAATAATGGATTTTTTACTTGTAGTATTAACTGCTGTAGTGACGTGTGGAAATCAAACTCTATAACCACAAAGTAGTTATAAAGCAGGTGTGTTTAATCAGTGCTGCCACATGGCAGATGCAGGGGGATATTCTCATCTAGCCTGCATACCGGAGGTCAAGAAAGGCACATACTTAAAAAGTAAGCTGCTTTATATGCATTAGATGTCCAAGAAAATGCTGGGTTATTACGAGTCCCCACAATGATTAACATCCCTCCCTTCGCCCCAAGTCTCAGCTCTTTTACACATGCGTATCTCTCAATGGTCTTTCTGATGAAGGTCATCGTGTTATTTTCTTGGACTTGGGTTAGGATGGAGGATGCTTGGCTGGCTCTGGTTGGTCATCTCATCGGCCACAACTCTTTTCACCAATCCACTACTTCTTTGTTAATTTGTAGTTTGCCATTTTAGTCTACTGTCTCACATTCCAGAGATAGGGGAGCTAACGAAGTTTGTAGGAAAAAACAAGAGACCAGCTCTCTGCACTAATTATCTAAGTCTGTAGAAAAGCATCTGTTATCGGCAGCGAGAACCTGTCTTAGCAAGGTCAAATCTGCAGCTGCCAATTGAACATCTCACATAACTTTTAACCTAACTTACTTTCCTTAATTCAGTAGGTTATTAGAAGTTAAACATTTTAGAACTGTATTATACTGTAAAAGTCACACTTCTGTTTGCACAGGTTTGTTTATCTTCTCTCCTAGTTCAGCACTTGAGAGAGTTGGTGATAAGAGTAACTGGAGAATAGTATCTGTAATTTTCCTGCAATGATACAGTGACTGCTTAGTATTTTCCACCATTTACTGTCTTCTCTCTTCCTGAGCTACAGTCCAGAATTGCTACCAAAAATCTTCTGTAATCATATTCCTAAAGCCTTTTGTTATTCTATCTCAGCTATTGTTTACTGATTTCTGCCTTTGCTTTATACTCTGCTTTGAGTGGAAACATACTGCTATGTTTCTGGTTTTTTTAATCAGATTTGTTTTCAGCAGACGTTCCATCTTTCTCTTTCCCTGCACTGTCCTCTGTCAAAAACCAGCTTTAATAGCTTGCTTGTTACGCTTTCTAAGTTAACACAAGTATCTTCATTGCCTGCACTTTTGTGGCCTGTCCTTCTTACAAGCTTCTTTTTTTCACTCTCTTTCACACTGAGTTACTGAAAGATGAAGGACAATAGGGGTACCAACCTATTTGAAATGTGTATAGGCTTTCCTGAAATATGTGTTCCTATAAGGATTTGTTTTCATGTAACTGCAATATAATGCAGTCAGGCTATTCATTATCTCTGACATGAGATTTTGAATGAGTTACACATGAATTTACAGATCTGAGATACTTTGTCACAGAAGAACAGTTTTGTCATGTCCACAATTAAATAAGAAAGGGGTTGTGGCATTTCTTAGGTTTTCTAAAGCACTTACGAGTTTTTCTTGCCTGCTTTAGGCACATAAACTAGCTGGAGAATAATGTAAAGAATTAATAAGCAACTTCTTTTAGGGAACAAATCAGTATGGTCTTACAGAAGGTTATAGTATGGTGGTTCAGATTGCATGTGCAGTGGTACTGTAGGTTCCTTAACTTTGTGAACTGGTAAATATGTTTATTGTTTTGACAAGGCTTTACAAAGCAACCAGTGCTAGCACAAACAAATGGATGGCATGTAAAAATATAACCAACTGCATGTAAGGAAAAATGCAGAACTTGAGGATATGAATTAAATTGCATAAGTTTCTCTTCAATGATTTCTTGTTAATGTCAAGCCTATTTAATAGCCTGCTATCATCTGAAAAGGAAGGTCTTACTCATTATATAGAGACAAACTGCAAGGAAAATACGGTCAAATCAAGAAGCCAGTAGGAAGCAGCAGAGATGGATGGGTCATGGTCTTGAAAGCCTACTTTCTTGAAATTATTGTGGGATTTTTGTGTAGTTCAGTTTCCATTAGTGGAATCAAAATTGCATCTCGGTCTGCTCAATGACTTGATTGCTTAAGTCTCAACTTGTAGTTTGTGATCCTCAGCTGCCAAACTGAATTACTACAGTCCTTAAGGAAGTGAAAACCTGTATAACTTGTAGAAGAGTGTTGTTCTGCAGTTCTCAGATTTTCTTCAACCTTAACCTGTTACAGAAACAGCAGAAAATGAGAGAAAAATAACAAAAAATCCTATCGATAATATTCTAGGAGTCACTCTTTCTTTGCATTAATTTTTCATATTCACATAAGCTGTTCTAAGCATCAGTGAATGTTATTGGAAAGATATTAACTGAGGATTTAGTTATTTGAGGATAAAAAATAAATTTCATGTTAATTAATTTGGAAGAGTTAATGATAATAATTTAGTTGCTATAATCAGCTTTTTTTTTTTGAAATAGTATATGTTGTTTTAATAGATTTAGTAGGAGGAAGACAATTTACTGATTATATATCATTAAGGGCTTTAGACCAGCTTAAACTATGTGCATTATAGTAATTCTTTTGAAAATACTCTAATCAGCTTAAAATAATAAGATCATTTGAAAATACTATTTTTATTGTGGAAACAAGTTGTGTTTGAAAACTGAATACTGAAACACTATGCACATGTGGAAGTAACAAAAGGATTTGTGAAGAGCAAAAGATGGGCTCAAATACTTTTGGAATCTTTAATAAGAAGTCACTTTTTAAGACAGAATTCAATTCTACAGTGCTTGGTGGTTTGTTTAGTTTTACTTTTTCCAAAACACAGAAACAGAGCAAAGGAGAATAGCCCAGACTGTGACCTTTTTATAGTGATAGGAACTGCATGATCCCACAGAAAAGGGATTGCTCACAGTTGGAGTGAGTTCATATGCATTTACCTTGTTACAGGATAAGAACATTTTTTGTCCTCAAGTTGACCAGAGAACACATAGCACTGCCAATTACTCTGGGAACCAAGTAACTTGAGGAGAGATGCTCTAATTGATTGCTTCCATTTTTTATGGCCAGTATTTTATGCTAGAAATCTGAGTTTGATCAGTTTTCTCTTACATATAATTATCTTTATAAATTATTTAACTTGAAATTTGCTCTGCCTTCAAAGGAAAGAAGAAATAAAAGAATGAGTAGATGAGTCAGTCCTTTCTATAATATTTACATTTTTTAACAAATCTTGGATTTGGAAAGAAACGATTCTCTCTTTGATTAGTCAAAGCATATGAATGCATTCTTTTAATTACTGCTTTGTACGCCCTGTTCAGTGTGCTGCTTCATCATGTGTCCACATAGTATTCCTAATATTCACTGTTCAGTCTGAATGCCAAAATTGAAATTTTAGGTGCAGAAGATACTTGATTTAAAAAGATATATATTCAGACTTTTAAGTACAGACATCATTTTGTCAAAAGCCAGCCTAGCATTTCCAGGGTGGTTCCCTACTTGTCACTGTGTTTGTTTTCTTTTCATACTTCTGTTTGGACTTGGCTGGTTGTGAAACTTACTGCCTAGACTCGTGATGCTTGATTCTAGAAAAATGATAAGAGTATATGTAATTTCCTCTAACTTAGTTGAAAATAAAGGAAAAAATAACTTCTAGGCAAGAGAAAAGAGTGCATGCTTTCTGTCCTTTTGTCATTGCACCAGTGGCAATATTAATTTGGAATACGTGTTCCTGTATTGTAAAGAAAAAGAGAATATGGCTTTAATAACAAGATAAAAGTGACAGTGAGGAGCAATCTTTAAAATTCTTTGTAATAAAGAGGATTCTTTCATAAAGTTTTTTTTTTTTTTTTTTAAA